>JARACY010001551.1:0-56117 GCA_029255725.1 Scrobipalpa atriplicella
CTGCTGACACAATATTTCGACCTAGGGGAAAGTTGTTCAGGTTCATGGGTAGAGTTTGGTCAGCAAATGTTTTACTCCCTGTTAGAATAACATATTAATTTTCAAAGAGTTTATTAATTTAAATTTACAGTGTTTAAAGAAAAGTGAATTGGCCTAAGTTTGCGAGTGGTAACTATAAAATGAATTAATGACAGACGAAGACAAAGTTGCGGACTGATCTGCAATGTTTGCCCCTTTATAGAACTGAGAGCTACGCTACAAAAATGCGAGTGAGCCTTGAATTTTGACGAGAAAGAACACGATCAGACAGAGACATACCAGACGCACGACCAATATTAACTTGCCCATAATCTTACTGATTGGTTTGGACAATCGAGTGAATCAGGACATAGGTACCGGGACAACGTATTACCGAAAACTGAAACGAGTTGCTCAGTTAACGAAACTAAACAACTACTTATCACCAGGAAATTCTTTCAGGAAATGTTTTTTTTTTCTATTCCATACAAAATGACTACCTCAATCAGGCAATTTGTATGGCAAAGCCAAATTAAAACAAAAAAAATATTTTTTCAGTTCCTGAAAAATCCTGCTGATAATTGATCAGTTTCATTGACTGAGCGAGCAAAGCCTTTCAGTTTTCGGTACGCTGTCCCTTAAACCCGGTATACAGTCTTAAGTGCATTTAAGTCCATTCATCTTTTTTCTTCTACTCCACTAAATAACTTCAACTAGCCGGCAATAGAATTCTCAGCTCTAGGTATCAGTCTCGCGGCCCGTCCCACCGCTCCGTCACCAGCGCCAGGCGATCAACTCCCAACTTTTTAATTAGTTTAACGACAACAATCGAACCCTGCCTTGTTACTCGCAAGACCCCGAGCTGTGGACTTGCCGTGATAATGCACATCGCTCTCTTTGACAACGAGGTCGCTTCAAGTTTTGCCGTTATTGTCAGATGTTACTAGTTAGAGTTGGTTGTTATTGATTGTTTGGTTGCATCCTGTTTATATTTGACAGCTGAAATAAATAAATATTATCTCATATTTATTTTACTTTCACATAAATTTGTTTTTAAGAATATATCTACAGTTTTTTTGTCGTATTCAAACACAAACTCATAAATATTTTGTTTAGATTTGCTACGGCGTAGAAACAACCGTAGTAAACTGCTACAACCACGTAGCACTGTCGTAGCATCCATATAACTTATTTGCATTAACACTGAGAAAGGTGGCTTGAATATCTTGTAAGAGCTAAACTAACGCAACCTACATAAAGTCAATCTAAACTAAACCTTTTAACTGAATCACATAAGTAGAAAGTTTCACCTTTCCGGTTTCCCATATCGCCATTGGCCCCATTATAGCACTTGCATGAGTAACGTTTTATCTAATTCGGTCTGATTCCCAAATATCCCCATAACAATATCAAATAACGACTTCGAGTTTGTACACATGTTATCACACAAGGCGGGGGAAACGTCTGTTAACGTCGGTGAGCAGGACGGCCGGGGTTATTAGTCTTCTATACAAGTGCTACAATTTAAATCTTCATTCACTTCATTTCAAATTTATGGACACTTTGAACGAACACTCCTCAGGTATAATAAATGGTATTGACTATGGTATAAAATTCTTATTTGTTTGATTTTTAAGCAAGAATACTTTTTTGAACAATAAATTTTGACAACACCATTTTTATTGAGTGTACAAAAATGTTCGTAGCCGACCGTACGTCGATGAATGCTGCCGACCGTACGTCGGTGAATGCTAGTCGAACGAAGGGTGAGCGCTTGTTTTCGATGCCCGGCTAACAGTTAAATAAATTAGATAAGACGGGATACAAGCTGATGGGGCACTTACCAACTTTCTGTGACGTCAACACTTTTATGCGTGTATTGAGCTCGAGCTGACCCATTACGCTGATTCGGGGCTAGTGTGCGAACGGTAATTATCACTTTACTGGTGTTTGTATTAAACTGAATGGCCTATTTAAGCGACTTTATGGTTCATAATATTTGCGAAATAGTGGGCAGTTCAAACAAATTTATTTTAAGTATGTACACCAATTAAAGTAAGAATGATTTTATGGATAATAGGAATGTCGACTCATATTATCCCCATGGAACAAAAGGTTGAATTAGGAAAACAATAAGTTATGCTATTGGATACAAAATTTTTGCTCATTTAATAAGATCACTATGAAAGGTAAAATATGAATTCTTTACATACAAAGTAAAGTAGTTGACGACAATACTCCTAAGAGTTTACGAACATCAATTATCGGAGAAAATAATATTTTTCTCGAAGATCCCTTCTAACGAGTGTTTGTAAATGTATCTGTATGTTAGATCTGAAGAGAACATCGTTACAGTTAAGTTGTTATCGAGACATTACGTAAGTGAACCCGCCAGTAGTCAGTACACGAGTGTACTCCTTTGCATCTGCTTTACATAAATCAGGAAATCAAAGAACAATTTTTCTTTTTACCACTTCCTTGCGAGTGTAAGCCGGTAGGGAGCGGACGCATAATATTGTCTGCCTTCGGGTTTAAACTTGGACGCTTCATTTAATCAGGACCTCGTTCTTTCACTGTTTATTTGACTGAAGTATCCGCAGACTCTTTCAATTTCTTTCCAATTTTGTGTAAGCTGCAATTTTATTTCGATTTTCAGACGAAAAGGGAAAAGATGTTGTCTATTTTTATGCCCGAATGGCTAAGGGGTGAAATGCTCATGGTTTGTAATTTTATGCGTATTTAGTAGCAACGTCTGCTTTCTGTAAATAAACAAATAGAATGCAGTATCGTACTACAATAACAAAGCAAGTCCGTAGTTTATTATAATTTACTTAATATCGGGAAAGGAATGAGACGGTTGTAAGAAGTTTTAATATCTATTCCGATTAGATTCAGTGTCAGGGAGGAACGCGATAGCGCCGAGTTGGAAGGAAATATTAGACGGATCCGGCTTCGAATACAAATATGGGGAGATAGGGAAATCCGATTTGCTAGCAGTCCCAGACGTGTCGTATTATCGGACTTTTTTGTAACGTACCACATTTTAATATGACAAATCTGAAATGGCCATCTATACAGATCTACCTAACTTATTGAGTCAATATTTACTGTGGTTTACGAAATGCACAATCTTCTTTTCTATGAATTTAATGCAAATAACAATGCAACTTTTTGGTGAGACACTTTTGTATAGTACCTATTTACCTAGTTGTCTAACTGTAATAACTGGTACCGATCTATCTATCTATCTATTTAACGTTTTTAAATCTCTTGTGATACTTACCTACTAATAAATAAGTATTAAAAAAATGTTACACAACACATCAACACAATAATAACCAAATATAGTAATTATGAGTTTCTAAAAAAAAAAAACGAGAAAGGATTAACACCATACAATCCTCATTCCTCATTCATTTTTTTTCGATTTTTGATTTAAAATCAGTAGTTCAGTATCAACCGACCGCTGACAGAATTCCAGCGAAATACAAACATATTTCATTAAGGCCAGCCACGTCGCATAGGCACAAGTTCAAATTAGTATTGAAGACAAATGTCCGAAGCCACTAATTAAATTCTCTTGGCTCAGTTTCATTTTACACGTCGCCGGGGACTCTATAAACTAAATTACTTGCTCACTGTGGTGTTGGTGGTGGTATTGCGTACATGGAAGGACTCTCTACCTTCTCTAAAAATTTTGCATTTTGTATCTTCATTAGATAGTTAGAGCGGTTTTATAAAAATCAAGTGCATCGCGCTAGATTTTTTAAAATTAGCTCTAATATAAATAAAGAAAACTCGGTTTAAGTATCACAGATCGATTTACGTATTTGGTACCCTGTGTCGGGAGGTATCAATTTGTAGCCACTTTTAAAAATGAACTTGACTCTCTGACCAAAACAAAGATAAAACAATACGCAATATACACTTAGCAAGTCAGTCAAGTCAAGTGAGATCTCTACATTCAATAAATCTTCATCAAACTTATTCTGTTTTTTTTATTAGGCGTCTGAAATTATATAACCCGAGAAACCTTTTCAAGTCTAGTAAAGAAAAAATATAAAACTCTTTTCAATTCCTAGACTTGTATCCAACCGATCGACCGGCGCGTGAGTGCCAGCCATTAGGGCAGGCGTCGGGTACCATGCGGTTATTGCAATCATAAAATTTTATCAAACGTGCATTGCTGCATTTGTTACGCTGTAGTTTTAGACGTCGGTGCGCGCTGCAGCAATGTACTGGCACGATTTAAAAGCGCGCGGGTGAGGATAGGACCATGGCGTCCGTGGCGCGGATTGTTCCTCACTAATTAAATCCCGCCGCTTACCGCCGACGGCCTCTTAATTATTGTTCCGCCTCTTAACATCTGTCTCACCGTCACTTTCCATTTAATACGCCGATTCTTTGCCCTTTAGTGCTGAACCGACATCGTTTTCTGAGTTTAATTATTCGCATTTTTAAACAGTTTTAATGTATTCCTGCCCCTATAGCATGCCGCCGCGCGATAACGAATAGAATGTGTGATAAAACGGCTATCGCGGCCTTATCGCGGCTGCATGCTACGGGGGCTGAGAGATATTTAGGAATAAAAAAATCTTATTTATTTTATTATTATCAATTTTATCTCGGATTCTATCTCTCTTTGCGGGTATGATCAATATTTGCTCCTGGGCTTTTGGAGTCAAATGAATGGTTGCGTATTTTTCGTAAGGTAAGTAACTATTTTCTTTCATAAAACATAAAGTTTGTTTATTGGGTTACTATCTCTACAAAAGGTTAGGGAAGTTTTTAATTTTCTTACTGGTACACAAATTGGTTTCTGAAGCTACAAAAGAAGCACACGCCGGTGCCTCCGGCGGGCCGAGGGCCGAGGGCTGCATACAAATTAGCCAGACCCGCCTCGCCAACTAGTTAATGTGTGCAAACGTCTGGATTTCAGATAGTTCACCGGGCATGCCAACTAGCATCACGGCACTGCAAAAAAGTGTTTGGATTTAATCTCAAAACCCGACAACCATCTTCTTAAAAAACATTATTAAATGAGAATATATAAATAAGCTTTAAAATTATACAAGTAAAGTTGGTTGTAATTAGTCCTCACTTGGTCTCGTCGACCGGGACCCGTTCCGAACGCCTCCTTAATTATTTATGCGCTGCAGGCTGAATAAGGAACGCACTTCTACTTGCCTCCCCTCCCCCTGCCAGCTTTCTGTGCCAAAATTAAAACAACCACCGACGTAGAGAGACAGACACAGACTTGCAAATAACTAATATAACTTTATCGATAACCTGCATCAGAGACATTAAAATTCTAAGTCAGAAATCGAAGAAGTTTTAATTCGGTACACTTCGCTTGCAATCGCAAACTTAGATTTCAGATCTCGATTTTATTTTTCTGATTCGGAAAGTCAAATTAGTTCCTTGCATCTTTAAAAAGACGTAGGCAGATCGGAGCGGGGCAGGGTCCGGGGCGCGGGGTGGCTCTCCATTCGTACAAAGGGCCAGAGCTCTGCGGACGGAAAGTTTTAATATCCCTGCGATTGGATTCAGCCGCAAGGACGAAGGTACTTACGGGATTTAAGGAAATGTTCCACCATTGAACACGAATGCGAATATCGACTGATAAGGAAGTCGGCTGCGGTGAACTGGATTTCAACGGATTCCCTCGATTATCGGATTCCGTTGTTTGTATCCCATAATAAGAGCTTTCTCCTGAGTTGTTTAGATTTATTCATGTTCATCACATCACATTACTACATAAACATTACTGAAGTCACCAACGAAAAACTTTTATTTCAAAACTTTGCAACATAATATTACCTATCAACTAAATTTATCTCGAAAAGTATGTTGGTTTAGGATCTATTAAATTCAAAAGATTTTTCTTTAATCCACAAAATATTTAAATTAGGTATATCAAAAAACTCTAAAGAATATTTCCCGGAATCCCAAACATCTGACGTTGTTATTATAGGCAGGTAAATCTCCGTAAAATCTCCAGTGAAGCAAAGTTTAATATGAAGTATACAAGAGATTATTTTTCGGCTGTCTGACCGCGTCTGTAGGGCAGGAGGGTGCGCATTTCCGCCACGGGGAAGACTACAAATCCATATTCGATCAGCGGGATCTGCACTGAGCCGAACTGACAAGCTGCCGATCTACTTTGCATTTATATAAACACCTCTTACCTTTAATATACGAGCCTCTGGTTGTGAAGGAAGCGACGGTACGAAGCTAAGAATTTTTCTTGATATTTTAGAAGTTAAGGAATTCGTTTAAAATTGTTGTGCCATCTCCTGTAGCAAGCAGAAAAACACAATATAAATTTAACTTTTAAGAGTGAATTTCATTGATAAGTACCTAATTACTTATCAAGCGTTAGGTATGTTTTAAACATAAAAATTATTGATTCCTGTATGTTCAGGTTTCCATTGCGCATAGGTATTACATGTAACTTACAATGGTGCGCAAGTTACTAGCATAATCATAGGTATAAAAAATATAATATTATTTATTTATCCGCAAATAGTTTTTAACGATTTCGATAAAAAAAACTAGGTAAATTATAATGGGCGGTAGGTTTTATAGATTTTGTCTCTGGCACGAGGCAGTGAGCAGCATGGGATGGCATGGGGTACATCGGACCTTCATCAACCGCCTGACTGCTATTAGGGTCTACATTGTTCCCCCCGTCCCACCGGCATTCCACGCTCCGCACAACACATATTTCACACCGAGATTTCACAAATTAGCACCCATGTCTATTCAAACGAATCTCAAACTCTATATAAATCATCTAATTAATAAATAAATAATCTCTCTAATGGCTCGAATTTCTCGGTTGTAGTTTTGCGTCACCACAAGATTTATCTCTGAATAACAATCTATTTAAATTTATGCGACCAAGTTTAAAGTTAAAAGCTGCGGCAAAGATAACACCCGACGACTGATGTGACAACTAGTTTCCCTAGTAAACTGTAATTAAAATGTTGGAAAAGCGGAAGGTTTGAGTCGTCAGCATCAAAGAACAAAGAGTGTTTGAAGATGTGTAATTACAAAATCCCTCGTGTATCCGTTATTTTCCCGGTGTTTTCGCGCGCACGAGTACGTGCCGTAAAAATAATTCGCCGCTCCTCCGTGGGGATCGTTTGTAAAACGTCACGCGTAAAACATATTATAAAGCCAATAAAACGTGTTTACAAGGGTGAGCAGAGCTCGCCGTCCTCGCGGGGCGCCCCGCACCCCTCGCCCCGCGCGATATCCGTAAACATTTTAGCGCTGCAATAAATTTAACATTATCCAACTTGCGAGACATTCTGTTTTCTTCCGTTCCGGGATCAGTTGGTTAACGGTCGTAATCTCGGTCGACTCGGATTTTCCGCTCTCAGCAACAAGGAATTATACAATTATGTGGCTTTTCGCATGTTTCACCTTCCGCTCAGCTTTATTTATGAGGATTCTTGACGATTTTCTTTTCAACCCCTCGCGGTACGCTTTTCATATCGCAAAGATGTACCTACTTTAGAAAGGTTCGCATATTTCAAGAATTGCATTCACAGAAGGCATAAAATGTCGTCACTTTTATTCAACATTATTATAAAGAATTGATCTTGCGGCACAAAAAGGAAAACCAACATTTAAACAAGGAGTGAAACGACCCCAAATTAGCGTGAGAGATAAAACCTCTGTTGAAGTGACAGCGGGGAGGGGCCACTCGGTCGTCGATGGCCCGGCTCCCGGCTCCCCACATCAAACAACGCTACCATGACGGAAACTGATTTTCATGGAACTTGTTGATACTTTTACTGTGATTATCTACTCAGTGCTTTTACTGTTGACGGGATGTAATGTTATTTCGACGCTGAACTGAACCTTAGAGTTAGAGATGATAAATAAAATCATCATAGGTACATACATTAATCATAAAGAACAAGATTTTAAAAATTGGGTGATTCTTCAGAAAAATTTAAATCAACCTTCTTGTTAAATATTAGTTTTTTGTGCCACAGTTTCACCCGATGCTTAATGAGTTTTCCCGTGGGATTCAGTTATTTTCCCGCAGTAAAAAGTAGCTTATGTACTCAGGGTAAATGTAACTGAAATCGGTCTAGTATCTTTTTTTTATTATTCGTTACAAACTTACACTTCTTTCCTCTTTATAATATTAAAAAATAGATTAGTAAAGATATTTTAGCCATTTGCGCTTTGCTATGAAAATATTTTTTTGTTTACTGGGGTTGTTTGTTTTTATAAACTCAATTGAAGAGGGTAAATGTAGCAAATAACATTCCTGTTTCCACTTTGTTCCTGTTGACGCGTACAATACCTTTATAGTCGTCGTTGCGTGGGGACTCCCCGCGGTTTTTAAAGAGTCGATTTCTTTCGCAGCTTTCATTTATTTTCTTCAAAGGAAAATGCAACCTGTTCGGAATTAAGTAATCTTATAAAATAGTCCATTTCCTATATGTTTTACTAAGGAATTGAAAGTTTCCAACTTTATCAGAGCAATATTTTTATAATCTGTTTGAAAGAAAAAGTTAGTAGCACAGTAAGTTGATCACGTATGTATCGTGAGGCTCCGGCGGCGAGCGTGACACATCTACGCGCGCTGATTCGTATGCAACCAGAGAAACTTGCTCAAACAGAACGTTTCTACTTCTTACTGTTTCTATTCACTATACTTTGGTATCAAGAATTTACTGTACATTTATAACAAGATAAGTTTCATATCATCAGCTATGCTGATTTTTATTCCGCCTTATTACGAAGAATTTTTCCGGTTTTCATCTTCTTCTCATTTAGGTTTTTTCTAATTACGATTTGGGACATTGTGGACTAATATGGTAGCGACTAATACACAATACATTAATCAGTCGGGCCTGTGATGCGATGCCGTTCGCAAAGCTGATCCACTTTTCTACGGATGCGAGATTAAAGGGGAAAGTAACAAAATGAGAAATGGAACGATTTCAGGCGTATTGTTGGCCGGCTGGCCGTTGTCGGATTTATGACAAAGAACAGTCGGATGATTCAATCAGGCGAGCTCTTTAGTTTGTTATATTCATGTTACAGGCGAGCCGCCCGTCTACGCTCGTATTGTTGGCACCGTGTCGCTTTTTACTCCATTTGTCCGGTTTTTCATAGTCTAATAATTTGCTCTGCTTCACTGGAGCGCATTCTAGTTTTGCATAGAATTTATGGTCATTCCTGTTTAATTCTTAATCTGTTTATACCAAAGTAACATTTTGCACTTTAGATAGTTACATACGAGTTAAAGAAAGTTTTCAAGTAAACAGCTTTAGCATCATCTAACTAAACATCCCCGTGTGCATTTATTTGCGGCATGGCAAAATATTTGCTAACGATTCCGATAAGTCAGAAGATTTAAGTACAAATGCTGCGACTTACTGCGGAAAGGGCAAACTTTCGGCAAATAGGTATTCAGTACAGGAGAGCAATTTACAATTTAAATATTCTTAATGTCTCCAAGTTGTCGCGGCGGGGGAGGGGTGTCGCGGGTGTCGCGGGCGGCAGGGGAGGGGGCGGCGGGCGCAGGAGCAGCGCTTCCACTACATCAATCACTCGCGGACGCTGCGCCCGAACATTTCTAATTATTCGCCTTGCTTTGAACCGCCGAAAAGCTAGTATTAACATGTCTGCATTGACGTGACTTTACCATAGAAGAGCTATAAAAATATTATTTGTTAGATTAGAGGCAAGAAATTCGTATTAGCTGTTCTAAGCAATGATTAATGTCAAATATACATCTCAAGTATGATTTAATTAAGGTATGTATTCAAGGGGCAGTATCAACTAACATCGGCATTTATCACACTAATTGGATTAACAGTATCTATCAAATCAAATCGTTTTAACTGAAAAGCACCTGACTTTTCAAAACAAAAGATTTGGAAATATAAAATTAGATAATATGCAACTACGAGGGCTTTTCCACTGCACACAAAGATTGAGACCTCGATCTCTTGTCTATACCTAAATATATAGTCATTCCAAAACACGATGTTTAGTTTGAAAAGTAAGTTTACTGTTCTTCGTTTAAACATTCGGTAGGTATGTCTTTTAAATAATACTTAGTGCATTTTGTTCGTCTTGATTGTGTGACAAGTTTCAGTTTTCATGTAGACATGTGATATTTGCTTGCACGTAGGTCATGTTTATTTTACACAGCAGACGCCCGGGGTGCGATTGTCTCAAGAGTCACTTAGCCGAGAGTCCTCTCAAGTGACATGAAGAGACATCGTCGCCGGTAGTTCGATAACGACCCAGCTCTCTTGCGGAACTGATTGCTAAGTGATTAGAATCACTAGCTAGCTAACTCAAGTACTATTCCAGTTCATTTCGTAAGTTGGCCAGGTCTTTACGGAAACTTTCTAGGATATCAAGTAAGCTAGTATAATTATTAGTCTTTCTAGTGACGATGGGAATCGATCATGTGGACTCATTGGTAATTGACTGTATCGTCGCCGAAAAGTTTTTGTAACTATATTGATTTTACAGACATAACATCCAATTTCAGAGCTCCTATAGAGTGATTTAAGTGATTATTTTCCTTATTTTAAGTGATTATTTTAGAGTCTTACATTTTTCCAATGTAAATTACCATGTCACCTCAGAATTCTCATTATTATTTGATTCCTCTATTATTTCAGGATTTATTTTCCGGAGTGTCTTATGTCTTATTAGCGTATAAGTAGTTGATGTTTCTGTTTACTGAGAGCTAGCTCGAGGCACATTCGTCTCAAGAGCCGCTCACTCGACATCGAGATTGAGATCTCGAGTGAATACGTAGACCATTATTACGTCATTGTACACTTCAACAACTAGACCGTAAGTGACTGATTTGTAATTAATTTTAATACCACACCGGAAAATATTATATCTGTCGGTACTTTTTATAATCAGATTATCTAGTGTATATTTTTTAGCTATGATATAATTTATGTCATTATATGTCATATTATTTTTAACATAATATTGTAAGTCATAGGCCCGTATTTTTAATCAGATCTCAAGAGTGACAGCGAGATTGAGTTTGAATCAGAAATGTCATTTCAGTACAAAACGACCTGTCAAATCCATACTTAATATTGCTCTCAAACTTGAGATCAACCTATAAATACGAGCCATAGTTTGTTGTTTGAATGTAAGAAGTTGTAAATTATTTAAATAGACGTGGAAGTGGCTTCACCGTCTAATTTCCGTAGGCTCCGATTATTCGTACACCAGTTACTTACGAATGCGATTGATGTGTATAATATCTACTACAATTAATAAGCGCTATATAATAATAAGGTTGCATGATCGATCTGCATACAGAACACAATAATTTCATGTGAATAAAATACTACAGATAATTTCGTACTTGTTAACACAAATGATAATTTAAACTTGTTTAATGATTATTAACATGAATCATTTAAGTATGTTAACTACTTCATTAATGTATGCAATCGGTTTGATAATTACTTACAACGCCCGTTATCTAATTAACCGGCAAACACGAATACGATTTATTATGCGAAAACACATGCAATTATCACCCCAGTTAATTATACGCCGGTTTCCAAACAAGAAATTACGATAATACGTGATTGCAAACTGATTAATTAAAAATGCTTTAAGTGACGTAACCGAATTTAGCGCGCGCACGCACTCGCACGTCCGTCTTTGTTTCCCCATTTGTCAGGATGGGTAAGCGTGTGTAACGGAATATAACAAACAAATTACTCGTAACATTTTCCCGAATGAAAGGGCGTGAGTTGCCGACACGTCCCCGACACAATGGACGTGTTTACAGGAAGCCAGCGCGAGACACCCGCCGCTCGCCGCCTGACGCCGCCCGCCCAGCGCCGACAGCACCGCACAAACATACGCAAACTCGGCTTCATGCACGATAAATTTGCCATTACACAACTTCAGGGCCAAGTTTAGATCAAATCCCCCAACATGGTCGGAACTTCCCGATACGATATGGGATTACCTTGTTACCTTAATTTGTTTGTTTCAATCTGCAAAATAGGGATCGGCGCCGGGGGAATATATGCTTACGTTACCGATGTCGCTTAGGCTGGCTTGGCTTTAGTACGTAGTACGTATTCACATAATGAGAACTTTTCGCGTCCAAACCGCTTACTTGCTCAAAGCTCGGTGCAGCATTTTTCTGTCTAGCCTGTCTCGGAACAGGAAATCCCTCCTGAAGCACTCGCAAGAGTCACAAGTAACAGTGCAAGTTAAATGACTGAATGTGGGTTGATAGAAAATGATATAAAAGCATCATAGACCGACGGCAACGTTCTATCTATTCACGTTTAATTACGGGCTGCCTTACAAGAGGGCTGCTCTGAAAGCGGTACTCAATAAATCTACATTTCTATGAATTTGTTTTCACTTTGAACGCTAAAAAGCCACTCTAGGAAGCTGATGATGGCTGCTCTTTGCTCAGAACTAGATAAAATAAGCATGAAACAAATATTAAGATTTACCTATTTATAAATTATATCTCATTTTCCTTTGCAGACTCTACTTATAACATTTATTTATTTTTTATTTAACAAAATATGTTTACCAGTGATGAAGTCGATATCTGTATTCAGAGCGGCTTGAGTAGACGTTATGAATACCTATGGCATACTGTCGGCATTATCTGCGTGTTCAGTAATGTATTCAAATATGTATCAAGCCCATCCGCACCATGTTCCCGTTGTTATTTTATTTCGCACGCGTGACGCCGCAACAAGCTTTATTTTTTCACGATATACAAGGATATTATCATACAAGTAGCAGTGCACAGACTCAGCTGGAGTTCGGAGCCGCATACATCGGAATCGGCGACCCGGAGCCGGATTTGCAGTGTCTGCAAATTAAACCAGATATCCGAGTCGATTTTCTGAGCAAATATTTTCAACCTCTCTGGTACGTGAGTAGAGTGAGGCTATATATTGAGAGTAGGAGAGTTCTATGACAAAAATAGTGCCACGTAGATATGTGCTTTGTATGTTTTTATATGTCGAGCGCTGCAAATATTATTATCGAGAACTTTTGTTCAATTAAAAAAAAAATTGCGTTTGCGCACGGACGTGTGTATTGTAATAAAAATGACTGTACTATGCATAGGAGATTCTCCTGTCAGCGCTCGCTGTTCGAACGGATATTGATTACTTGTCTGTAAGGAATACAAATGTATCAGGGAACTGTGTCCCGGGTGCTGAGACCCATCCTTTGTACTGACTGCTAACATTAAACTTCATAGCTTCGTTTACGTTTTGTGTTACGGTTTTCGTTTAAAATTATCCGATGCTCCATTTTAATTCAAAATCTCTCCTATCTTTACCTTTAATTTAATTTTATATCCAAGCACGTTCGCGAGGAAAACAATTTAGTATATCCTTTTTATGATGCGAGGAAACGTCCAGCTAACTGTGGAAGCAATGAGAGCCCGCGGCGGCTAACTAACAGGTGCACGTTAGCAAGGAAAAATGAAATAACGTAAAAAGGAGATGTCAGGGGGGAAGGAGGGGGGGAAACCGACGGGGTGGTTCTTTCGTAGAAAAGCCAGTTTCCTTTAGTGGAAACAGATAACGATCCACTGCCGACGACAGAATACGTAACTGCACTCACTAAGCATAGATCTACATACTCGGTTGGGTCGCCTATCAAAGGTATCTAACACAACTGATTTCCTTTAAGACGGAAGAAAGTGCTCAGTCAGTGTTGTCGCTAGATGATATTCCGCTTCATTCAACTTATCGTGCCACTGGATGAGTCGCGCTTTTCTTTTCAATAAAGCTTTTTCTTGATCCGGTTTTAGCTTTTTTCCTTTTTGTTGGGATACAAATTTGATAATAATGTTTCTAATCCTTTTTACGTTAATGTAGTTTTTTTTCTACAATATTTTGGAATGCTGGGCAGGATAATAAACGTAGTTTATGATTACACAATGTAAGGTAGTAGACGGCTGTGAAGGTGAAACGAGAGGAACATTGATTCCCTGAGGAAGGCGCCGCGTCATGCATCCGTGCCCGGCATCACGATGCATGGTTTGCTCACAATCGAACAAAAAAATAATGGCTGCAGATTTTGCAGAAAATTTTCATACAATCTCACGACCGACCACGTCCAAAGGGAGTCGTAGGGAGTAGAGTAATAACTCTTGCAACTTGACAACTTTTGCCGTATAAAATACTAAATAGTAGATATTATTTTTTAATCTAGTTCCTTTGATATGTTAAGTAGGTTACATACACGCTAAAAACATGATAACTTTTGTCATCGTTGAGCCCAAAGCTTAAACCACTAGAACACAAACATTCGTTTTTCGGTTTTCATATTTTTTTAAAGTAATGGCAGTACCAAAGTAAGTTAATGATTGAAATGTAAATAGTTCGTGGATCAACCCTTCTAACTAGGAACCGTTTACTTTTTGTAAAAATAGAAGTTTCAATGAACTCTGCTCGCAGTCGGCACAAGAAACTCTGGGGAATATTTAAACAAGTTTTCAATTCGTTCTTGTGCATTCTATAACGTTTTTTATGTCGTTCTTAGTGGAGTTTGATGCAAATGCGGTGTTTCACGAATTCCACTGCCTTGTATTTGTTTGGTATTTGTAGGTACTTTGTTTTACTACATTGTAAAAAAATATCTTACACATATACCTTAGTCAAAGTTGTGACACGGATCGCCGAGGTCGTAGGGCCGAGTCTTGCTCGCGAAAATTGATGTTTCTATTTTATCAAAATTATTGTAAACCAATTTTTGAATCGAAATATAAAAAAAGAGCGTGCATGTGTGCCGAGGCAGCGACTTTCTCTAATCAGTGGCCGAGCACCTGTGTCAGAAGTGAAACTTCTTTGACATTTCTGACATCGTAACGGGACAAACGGGGACGATCCAAAATCGTCCCCGTTTGCCCGTAACGCGACCTTGGAATTTTACTTTCAACGCGCCTAAAGAAGTTTCACTTCAATAAACTTAAAGTGTAAGTTCTAATTCTCAAAAAAGGAAAACTACTCAATTATAACAACTAGGAGGCGATGCAATCTTGATGTGGTGTGCGTGTCTCGTTATCTGCATCAATACCTTGTTCATAAATAGGAAATAAATTTTACCATAGGTACCTACTTAATCAGTACCTAGTGATTTAGTTTGACAAAAATATCCTAAAAACGAATGAAATATAGCTGTTCCATAATACAGCAACTACGCATAGCTATCAGCTATTTGCACGCACGATATACCTACCCTACACCTACCATATTTTGTTTCTGTTAAACTCCGGTTTTTAGGTTTGTTTGCCCTTAACTACAATTTAACATTAAAATAAATCTTCTACGTCAACTAGGTATATCTAGCCTTTAGATCTATGGATGCTTTCTAAATAAAAATTGACATATGTTATTACACTTTCTCCTCAGATTGGTTTATTCGCCGTCTCTCGAATGTAAAGTGAGGAAATCAGCAAGCAACATAGTGAGGCTCAGCAAAGCGCGCGCAGCTAATGCCTAATAGTCACATTACCATTCCAAGTTGGTAGAGAACGGACCGGTAACAGGCGAGCGATAGGCGGTGACTGGGTTCATCACGTTTTCACTCGCCTGAAAATTACTAATGGTATTTTTACTTTGGTGGAAAGATTGAAGGGAAAAGAGGAAGAGGTCGACCTAGAAGAGCCTACACGGAGAGAAATGTCTGGTTGCATTTACGAGAATTCTCATTTTATGAACTAGAATTTCTTATTGATAACGACACAACAAGAATCGTTGAGTAGGAATAATTAAAAAGAATTGTTTTAATTTTGAAAAAGAATTGTTGTAATACCAACTATTTTCTAGTATACTGAACAACATGATACTGTACTAATTAACTAGTAATTTAGTATTTGATAAGGTATTTAGGGTGAAGTCTACCATACTGAGTGTTGTGATTACTTACTATATAATTTCAATAACGTTATTATCTCGTATACACAACTCGCAGTATTGTTAATAATATAATACTGGATTGTAAATAGGACAAAAATATTGTTTTTAATAACGCAACCATGACGTTGCGCCCATTAATGATCTAGTTACCTTTACTATGTGTTTTAGTAAATATTTAGTAACCTGTACTATGCGATCCTGTTGGTGTTACACATTACAGTCAGTAGTTTTTACTGTATGATAATAAAATAAAATTTTCATTGTACAATCTGAGCCATCTACTTTCTAAACTTGTGATATCTCATTTTATTACATAATCCAATAAGACTATAAACTGCCTTATATATCGTCGTAGTCCATTAATTAATACATAAACATAGGGCACTTTATAGTACCTACCAATAGTTATGTGTAATAAAATGAGTTATCACAAGTTTAGAAAGTAGATGGCTCAGATTGTACAATGAAAATTTTATTTTATTATCATACAGTAAAAACTACTGACTAAATAATATAACACTTACAAACAAGATCGCATAATACCAAAATATTAACAATATTCTTATTTTAATATTTGTGATATTAGGAAAAAATTAAATGAAATACAATTATATTGAAAATCACATTGGAGTATTTATTCTACTTAAATAAAATTAGGTTAATACAATGAAATGACAGTAATATACTAGGTGTAAGAAAACTGAAAGACTGAACAACAATCAACGATTCTGAACAACTTTCATAAAAAAATTCTAGTAGAAAATGAAAAAATAATTAGCATCCCCATACAAAATGACAACTTTAATTAGACAATTTGTATGGGGAATGTTTTCGTCATCCTATAAGAATTTATTTGTTTTTCAGAATTCAACTACAAACACATTTAATTTCCACATACATACTATTACAATACACACATTTAAAAACAAAAACAATACAAAACAAAACGTCAGTAACACAGAGCAGATCAGTAGGTAAATTTAAAATATCGTAACAATACTACACAAATAGACACAAAACAAGTAAAACATTATAGAATATAGGATTAGGCCCAGCATAGTGCTGGTTTTAAGCCTACCCACTGTCAAGGCTAGTTACAACAGATAAACAGAAACAATAATACACATAAAATACACAACACAACTAAAATATATTTTTTAACATGTAGGAACAATTTTTGTGGAAAGAAATTATTTATTTTATTTCATTTTTCGGAATTCCGCTATCTTGTCAGTTACTACCTTCATGTATGGCAAGAAAGCTGGTTGGCGCTCAACGGTGAGCGGTGTGGAGCCGTTTCTGTGACGGCGCTGACTCTTCATTCGCAGTAGTTCCATTATTGAGTAGTTCCATAATACGCTGACGGTGTGGCTTAAGGTTGTCGCACATTCTAACATCTCATCGTCCAGGTATTGGGGGTCACAGATCTCGCGTGCTCTCTGAAACAAAGATGTTCTAGCGTCAGCTAATAATACAAGAATTGACTCGGATGATAATGGGAATTACCTATCTGTAAGTTGGTTTATAAAAGACTGTGTGATTAATGGTATCATTAGATTTTTTTATGATTAAAAGATAGCTTATTGACTATTTTGCTCTTGTTTTTCTTTTGTCATGTGGGTTTCGAGTCGATCGACCCAATGAACCCTGGTGTCCGAGTTTTTAAACCGCCAAAGACAATACGGAATATTTCCCCCCCCCACGGGAATCGAACCCACGACCTCCAGATCGGGAGCCCTTGGCTCAGACGACTAGACCACAGAGGTAGTTATTTTGCTCTAATTCTATAGTAAATAATAAATAAGTATATCATGAAAGTGGGTGCATGAATAGAATGAAGATGGTCATGAAGGTAGTAATTTCGTCCTGTGGAAGGACGGCCAAGGTGTCGTCTACGTACCGATTAAACACCTTCGGAATTTCCGAAGCATTCCTTAGAGCTCGATCCTAAAATCACTCCATGAAGATATCAGCCGCCACCGGGGACACTGGAGAACCCGCGGCCACGTTGCCGTCGACTTGTATGTTGAAATAATCCATCCGCAGTAGCCGGATATTTTTCCCGATTTGGATGGTACCGGCGCCGCTTTCAACACTTCACTTGGTACCTAATCACTTAGTCTCTACACTTCAACCAATGCACAAGTTGTTAAAACTGACTTTACCAAGTAAAATCACGCAGCCAGCGAGCAGCAAAGCCCACAACACAAACCGAGCGCGAACGAAACAGTCATCCAAATGAAATGACGCGGCGGGCGATTGGCGGCTTTGCTTTACTAGCTTTTCGTTTTTGCAACTTACCGTTTAGTAAATAGAATATTAAATTCAGTAGTATTGACCAAATATTTAAGTGTCGTCTAATGAATAGCTAGTTTGTACACATAATTACATACAAATAGTATTCAAAACTATTTAGCTTCGTACATATCTGTACTAAGTGTAATGACGTTAACAGTACTAGATACCGATTAGTTTCGAAAGCAAGAGAATTGTACTCAGAAACAGATAAATTATACCAAATACTATTTTATAAAGTGCTTATCACATTCCAGAGAAATAGTATATGAGACTGCAATTAAATTGCACTCTAAACTGTTTTGATTAGTAAAGTTTACGAGACATTCTAGTAATTTTCTCAATTTTGTACACCATACATAATGAATGGTACTAAATACTCATCTGGTATTGTTGTGCAGAACAAAAGGATTCTTGTACGATAACAGAGTGTGTACTTTGCAAAACGAACTGCACAACGAACTATGTGTTAGTATAAAGTATCAAAATAATGTAGTATACACTAATCTAACGTTTACCGAACGAGAATTCTCGTAATTATAAGTTACTACTCCAGTCTAGTAATTTCTCCGGACCGAAATTTCTGTCCGTGTATATAGACCAAATCAAAGAAAAGATTGAGGTCACGTCGTAACGTCGTATAGAAGTTAAAGAGAAGGCTGAATCCAGGGAAAGCTGGCGATTACTCCATCGACAAGAGCAAAGCTCTTAAATTATGATGATGACTAAATAAACAAAGTTTTATCATTTTGCAATATTTCTATTTTGTAAGTAGGTTTCAATGTTAAGTAATAAGTTAAAGTAAAAACAAATCTTTTTGTAATAGTCAAGTCGTTAGATGGTTTCTAATAATTAGCTCAATTAGTTTACTATCGAGTACAACAGCAATATACAAATAAGTTTTTTGTTAAAAACAATATACCTAAGTCTCTCAATGTTTTATTCTTTTTGGACTACTTATTTAAAATGTATTTCTCTTTTGGATTAAGCAAGAACAACCCACACAACACACGTGTTAAAGGTAACCGCTAACCAACGAGTATCACTAGCAGCCTGACCTGACCATCTATTGAATATTCAATGTCTGCTACATAACGGTGGATCAATTTTTCTATAAAATCATTAAATGAACTCAACAAGCCTTGTTTTGTTTATTATTGAAAATACTCTCAATCTTGAGATCGCTTCATAAATACAAGCTGAAATCTAGACGTAAAGTACTCGTCTCTCTTTTTTATATAATACTGCTAAATCAACGTACGTATTAAAATTTAATTAAATATGGAAATTCTTCATAAATTATTTATCAACACTAATGAAATTTCCTTTACAGAATTCTTACTTGAAATAAATGCAGACAGAACCCTATCAAAGACTGCATCTAATTATGCAGTTCCTTCGATATTCTATTAAACAGTTACTCATTGGTTAGCGACAAAGTGATTCAAAGAGCTTGGCTTTATAAAGCTTCACTGCTCAATCAATATATTCTTATTACTCTGCTGATACCTAATTAGATTCTATCAGTAGAGAAAACATAAGAAATCAAAATGTGTACATTGAGCAAAGCACGTAACATGAAGCAGGACCAATATTAACAAGAATCTGTGGGAAGCGCCGACAAAAAGGTATATCGTATAAAATATTCTTCGATAGACTGATAAAAAGCTGATAACCGGTGGCATGTCAGAGCAAAAATTGCGCGCGAGAGAGAGCGGCGGGTGCGGGCGTGGGGCGTCGGGCGTCCCGCGCCGCATTGTGCCCGAAATGACACGTGAAAGGCGTCGAGAGCGGCGCGCCCTGCCTTCACAAAAGGCTTACAGATGCGCGCACCAGAAGATTTTAATGAGGCAACGACTCTGTGTGATTTTATCGCGTGTGCCGTAATGAGAAATAACCAAGCGCATCCTCTTTGACTGCACAAGTAGGGAGCTTGTATCAAAAATGTGTCGCGTGTACTTCCGCAGTGTGTATTCAATTTGTTGTCAGAGAACGCAAATAGCATGTCAAAAGAACTTGCACACGAGACGTCGCATTACTTATTGATTTCCGGAACGCAACACATGCAATATATGTGTAGAAAATATTTCCAGGCAACTTTTATTCACGTGTCGAGTTTTTAGTCGGATCACATGTCCATTTTGGTGATTGCAAAAGCCTAATAATTCGCTTCGCTGGATAGAGTTATACAAACGCAATAAAATGAAATTAGCCCGCAAGCAAGCCGGGGAGGATATGCCGGCCAATTTCCATCAATGCAAATCACGTTGTCGACTCGTCAACCCAATTACCAAGAAGTGAATTTAAATAAAGATAAGTATCGCCCTCTTGGAGACAATGCTAATAGGAGCTGGAGGCGCGATAATAGGCTCGGGCCGGGGTCCGCGGCGCGCCACCGCCGCCACCGCACCGCCACCGCAGGGATGCCTACTTCAATTTGTAAGAATAGTACACCTCACTAAGTGTAATCGTAAATTTAAATGTTAAACACAAATAGTTAATTGTCTTGACTATTATTATTGACTTACTAATGTTTAATCATTTGAGTAATTATTATTTAAAAATTCAAAAATAGGTCTTCAATTACGCTAGTAGTAATTTCTTTAATTCATTACTTTCATTGTACATTTAAGGGAAAAATACGCTGTGTGAATTTTTAGTCTTTTTTCTCTGTCTAAAAAGTTAATTTTGTAAACATTAGCCGTAATCGAGCAGAGTTGGCAACACTGTCCACCGTCGCGTTCGCTAGGTGCTTTAATTAGATCTCTCGACTTGCGCCCGCCGTGAGCCTCCAAATGCTTGTTCAATTAGTGATCAGCCCGAGATACTTTATTATGCAAACGCCGATTCGTCCGGACCCTTAAGGGAACTTTTGTTCCTTTACTGCCGCCCTTTTAAATATGGATTTTTCCAGTTTGTATTAGAAAACTGTGACACAGAAACACACATATTGAAATACACGTATTTTCCTTAACTTTTAAATTCACCACACATACCTGACAAATCTACGTAAGAGAATCTACTGAAAAGTCGGACAATAATCCAATTATAAGTTTCAAAACTAACGCAATGGTAGCATAGCACATCTATATCCTTTTATTTGACAGATATCTTTGGTTGATACAAAAAAAAAAAACACTTCAATCTTAAATTATCCTCTCAAAACCATGCCAATACAGAGGGTGCCGAAATTGAAGAAATAAGAAATCTTTACAGACGTGTTTCTATTGGGTAGTTTGAGGAGATTGAAGGGGATGTTCGTTTAGTTCGTGCGCGTTTGACAGCCGGCCGCCGATAAGGGGGGGTGGCGGACATCTGCTTCCGTGCTCGGACGCTGCTGCCGGCCACCGTGTCACCCGGAATCAACCCGTATATAGACTCTACAAGTCTACACATTCCGACATATGCACTGCCCTGGTTTGGAAAAGCTAGAGGGAAAATGATTCTAATCTAAATAGCTGGAATTAGATTTGCTTTGAGAAGTATTTATACAACGCCAAACCCTTCGTTTATTTGTTCACTTCCTCAAAAGGAATATGAATAATTGAAAGCAACCCGTGACGTGGGCGGCAAGAAAACAAAACAAAAATACATCGTAGTTTTCTCACAATCCGTCCACTAAAAGATAATATGTTACTTTATTTCTATTTTCTGTATTCACTCAGGGTTTATGTATCTCGAATAGTCACGTCCCGGCCGGCGGAGGGTGAGCATACAAATAAGAGAAAGTCCGAAACCGCCCGAACACCCGCCGCCGTGTTCTTTATCTGCGGATCTCTTAAGAATTTGATCGTATACGAGAATATTACGACCAACATCTGTGACAAGGGACGTATAAACTTAAATATTTGGCAATATTCCTGCATGCAGTGTGGACCCTGTGGCTGACCCGTAAGGAGATTGTGGGTCAAGTTAACAAAGCGTATGCAGCCGTGCGTCCAATGTATCACAAAGATTTACATACATACATGTAATCACGCCTTTATCCTTATTGGGGTAGACAGAGCGAAAACGATCTAAATAAAGGTCGTTCCGCCACGTCTGACGAGCTTTGAGGGTTATTCCAGATAGATCTGTATGTTGCTATTTAGTTTAGTTAATAGTAACAGGTTGTCAGTCCATCGCCTAAATTACAATACCGAAACCCTCGAATCCCTAGCTGATTTTTACAGCATTCCCGGAGATGCAGCTGGCACATTCTATGTTTTTCTGTCACTCCCAGTCCAGCATGGAAGTAAAAATTTACGTGCTGGGTAACTTATTGAACATTAGCGAACTTATACTTTTTCATAAAGTAAGTTATGGGTTGCGAAATAAAAGAAAACGTTGCCAATGCCTTTTGCATTTGGACAGTGTCCAGTGACCTTTTTTATGGCGAGTGAAAAACACATAACTCTGTTAGCGCGAACTGTGCGGATATAGGAAAAACAGGTTACCGTGATCCCAGCACATGCTAATTGATTAGTTTCTGTGCCCACTCACTAGGTACTGCAATGAAAAACGAACTCTAGTAATAGCTAGGTCCACAAAGTAGGTTTTACTGGATATTTCTCTATAAAATCATTTCAGAAGTTAATCCGATTTGAGGAATTTTTGTTACTGAAATAAAATTTTAAAGGAAATTTATGATTACCAAAGGATATAGTTTTATAGGTAGGTAATCTAAACATTGTTAGAAGGCACCTCGTCGGAAGGGTTGAAAGCTGGATGATACATTATTTGTCAAAATCCTGTCACCAGTATTATAACGAGGCGTTTGTGTAGCCATAATCAATTTGCTAGATTGGGCGGCTGTCAATTTGTGGTCTCGCCGGGAGTCGAACCGGCACCACCGCCGCCGAGTGATGACTTCCGAGTGACCGCCTCGCATTTGCATAAGGGCCAGCTTTAATACGAGATTATTCTCGAGTTAGGCCCTCCCGAACAGTCCCATTCATTATTAGTTTTGGAATATTTAGTGAGCCCAAACCCCGGACGCAATTATTAGAATTGCCACTCGTATTTGACATGATTGCGGTGGATTGCGTTTATATCAAGTTGTTTTATAATTTTGATTGAAGTTAAATAGTAATATATTTAGGATAAAACTTATAGTATCAAAGCCAACATAACAACATACATAGACGTTTGAAATTGATTTACTTCGTAATCTGAGTAAACTAATTCCAGACGACTAATTTCACTAACGTCATTATATCAAGATATCCCCTGCTACGGCAGAGCTACGCCGCTACGCTTCTACGCGGTAGCTCCGTAGCAGACCGGACTTAGGGACGGAAACATCAATACATACAAGATATTACAAGTGTACGGTTGTGGTACGGTAGATTGCGTTCGGCGGCACACAGGGACACACTGTGGGACTGTAGCGATGTAGCGTCTTGCTTCGGTGACAAAGGGATTACCCCCCGTCGCGTCTGTGGTTTCTTAATTAACCCCTAAATACCCTTGCAAGCGGCGTCGTACGGTGTGTAAGATTATTGCCAACGGTACCCCTGTTAATTTTAATTTACGGTATTATTGAAACAAATAGAACGGCTTTACTCATCAGCTACATCGACTTCTTAAACAAGTAGGGTTGCTCCTCGTGTTTGAATGTCATTATGAAGATAACGTTGTTACACTTAATTTGTCTTTAAAAGGGTGTTGCAGCTATACGATGTTTACTGCATGTTCATTAACTGTTTAGTACTGGAAACCGCGGTTGCGGTTTTCTGTAAACTGCGGCCAATTAGCGGATTAACTGTGCGGTTAGCCTAGCCTGTTTATAAAAAACAAACATTTTATGCAGTAAAATCGCTATTTGCTGTAGCTTTTACTACATTAAAGCTTTGAGACGACTTTATCTTCTTATTGCGATCCTTTGAAACCATTAATTCGTAGTTTTTTTTTCAGTTGGAAAATTTATATAAATTGAAATAATATTTAGTTGCTGAATCAATAGATAGAGAATCGCAGAGGCAGCTAATAGGGTGCGTTATAGAAGGTAATGAGCGATTTACATGAGTGGAGTCAGGAGCAACGGGGCAGAAACAGTCCCCCTCCCCCCGGCCCGCCGCCCTGCACCCCTGCTTACCGCTAATGCGATCAGGTGGGCAAACACACAACCTCCAGCTTTCATCTTCACTCAGGTATCGAAGTACCCAAGTACGGATCTTAACGTATTATCGGACGAGTGTGTGCGTAAACCTTTTGTGATTCCGAGAATTTGAGATTGATGAAAATTATTGGCACACATACATAAAATCACGTCTAATATTCTGGATGAGCAGAGCATAGAGTCAGCGGCTAAATAAAAACCGTTTTTGTCTCATTTTTATCTTGAGTAAAACAATCATATCTAGCTACAAAAATTTAAAGTTTATATACTCGAAAACAGCTAACAAGAGACTCACTTGTTGAGTAGTATTTATCGTCCCAATACAATGTTCAATAAATTCATCGATGTCAGTTTGAACGAGACTGTGATACGTAAACACGGGGAGCCGGCGAACTAACGCCACTGAGCAAGTTTATTCACCAAACACGGCGTGTGCGCGCCGCCCGTGCCGCCCGCACCGCCGCCGCCCGCGCCCCCAGAACAACTCCGGCTTGAGACTATCTCCGCAGACTCCTTTCACAAATGTTTACTCGACGACCCCACTCCAATCGCCTTCTTTCAAACCTCTTTCTTTATTCATACCATTAGAGAATTTTCGCCATCTGATACTCATTCTCCGTTCATTGCCTTCACATAAAACTAAGAACCCACGAGGAAAACAAAGAGCGCCAATTTGGCAAGTCGAAGACAAACGCATTTAAAATGGGCAGAGCAGAGCAGGAGCCATCTATCTCGGAGCTTGATAAACGACGACATTATTCCTTATCGCCCACTCAATTTGTTTAAAAGCGTTCTGCTTTGATAATTTGAGAATTACAAATCGTATCCTCTGACACAAAAATGTTCTCATAACTGCGAAGTCTTGCCAGCTCTTTGATAACAGGGAGATCGTTCCAATTTATCTTAATTTATATCTTTGGGATACCCCGTTCCAACTGAATAACGCGACGGTTGTAATAGACTTCAACACAGGGGAATTTATGATAGTGAAATAAATGTTGACCTTCTTTTCATTGAGATATTTGTATTGTTACAGTAACTGAGGAGCCTGAGTTCACCGATGTGATTCAGAACATGACAGTGCCGGCCGGACGCAGCGTGCGACTCGCCTGCTCAGTCAAGAACCTCGGCTCTTATAAAGTAAGTAATATCTTTGTAACGAAATCTCATAAAAATGTCTTCCGAAACCTGCGTACTCCGAAAATGCCAGCAAGAAACATAAAGCTACACGTGTTGAGGGTGAAATTCACTACCCTGCGCTCTTGCACGTAAACAGAGCATTTTATCTTCAAATAAGAACACGAAATCACGACTCCGGAGGAGCACCACTTACGAAGTAGACGCCTACTGTAGTGGGGACGACGACAATATGCGTGGAGCGGCGAAAGGAAACATAAAATAAGAAGCATTTTATCATTTGATTTAGAACGTGCCGTCGTAATAAAGTGTCCATATAAATGGAGGAGGATATGATTTACAACCCCGCTCCGAGTTTGCACCTCTTTTCCAGCTTAGAAGGTTTAAAAACTAAAATAATGCTATACATTGCAAAATCTGCCCTAAGTCGATTTCAGAGATTCCTTTTTTCTTTGGTTACTATTAACATTATTTATTCGTGTTGTCGTAGAGAAAATAGTGATTGGAATTTAAAACATAGCAGCCCACATTTCTTTTATGTTTAGACGTAAGATTTATTTTTATGTTATATTTACAACGTAGATAGGTATTTGTTGTTAAGGAAAATTTGATACTTTGACTTTGACATCTTTCTCCTTGTATTAAAAAGTCTGCAAAGTATTCACATTAGTCAGCGTCGTATAACTTCAAGTATACTATTGAAGATATGATCAAGAGTTGGTCGTAATTACTATTCCAATTTAGTTATGCAATTTGGTAGAGTACGAATATACTGGATAGATATGTTCAGAACTTACTTTATTCATTAGTACAGATTGTAAGATCAACGAATGGTCCAGCCATACAGGGTGTTAATGTTATTGCGTGCTCTAGTTTAAGGGGTGTTCTAGTAACGATAAAGGATCAAATAAAAAAATAAAAAATAAAAAAACGCTAAAATGGCTTACCCATACAAAATTACCTCTTCGAACAGATAATTTTGTATGCGGACGCCAAAAAAATGTTTGAGTCGGAATAAAAAAAATTAAGTGCTACACGTACTGCGCTGTGGCACGCGATTATTAACACCCTGTATAGTAGTAGCCAGTGGAGTAAGTAAGTACCAGTACCAGTCGGTGAAACGGACGATGGCTGCAACGACAAGGTGACTGCTCTCTGGAATCCGTAAGTCTACTTCGTCTTGCTCTCTCCAAAATGTTATGGTTAACCATAAGTTAAAAAATATGCGAAACACAATTTTTTTATAACAACTCTTTCAAAACATAGTAAGTAGGTATTTGTAATTTCTTGTATAATTTGATAATTTAAAAATTGCTACCTATAGTTTAGGCAGCCGGTAAAAAGTAGTTGCCGTTATGTCCAGTGGAAAAACAGCCATGACCAATATTGCTAACTTAGTATCCACATACTAACACAAAATAAAAGCTTTTCGGTTTGGGCAAAATTTTGCTCATTTTATTAAATTTACTTGCCTGAAGCCACCTTCCAGCACAATAAAAGCTGCGATAGTGTTCTCTTACTTGTGAAATAAAGGCTTAACGGAGGAAGCCATCACGGTTGCCCTGTATTGACAACAAGAAGCGGATTTTCCCAAAAGCCTCGCCTGTGCCATTAGTTTCCCGCATCGGTTAAAAAGATTTGCCTCCTCGGCGGTCTTTCTACGGAATTATTGATTCTAGCGAAATATTACGACGACACAAAAATTCATCTATTTTAGTTTTACTTGCACACTTTTTTTTTATTAAATCTCAGATTCAGGAAAAATAACATTCAACCGCAAGTGAAACCACGATATGGCAAGCTAGTTTTTGTGATGGGCCGACCATGGATTTTACCGAACATTCGGCCGAATCCTTAGAGACCGAGTTAAACTATTACAAGTAATTTATAATTTTACTTGCTCATACATATACTCGTTTATTTAACGGTTTCCACAAATATCGTATTCGGCATTAAAACGGCGACATACGACAAGAACCGGCCGTTATAAAGATAGGAGCGCAAAGTTATTCCTGAATCTCGATAAATTGGCAACTGTTTATTGGTCAGGCGGGCAGCGGGCAGCGGGCAGTAACCGGCACGGCGGCGCGTACACACGGCGAGGCTCCATCGGCATGAAATGTCAGATAGTCGCCGGCAGCACGTATGCGGCTTTGCAATAACATGCCACAACGAGTCGCAGCTATGTTACACTCGCGCCGCATGCGACCGCCCAACGGCTGTTCAAATTCTGGCATATTTCTCGTGCTCGTACAACGAACCCGCTATTGCCAAACTAAGCCCAAAGTGAAGGGAACAGAGTGCTCTCTGCAACAACATGCGGACGGTACGCAAACAATTGCCGAATGAGCTGCATTGATGCACTAATTGAAATTTTTCGAGTAATTTGTTTGTTATTGCCGATAGTGCCAATCATTATCTTATCTACTTACCTGCGATAATATCTGTTATTTCAAGCTGATTAAGATAATTACGCAATTTGCATTATACAATAGTTACCGAAATTATCTTTAAATTATACGCAGATCACGATCGTCACGTCCACGAAGACCCATTTTTATTCAACTGCCGTAGCGCGATGCTACGGTTCGTAGCTGGAAGCTACGATATTGCCTACAAAAAACGCATTATGATACAGGTATCGCACTAATTACCCACGCTCACGTTATGTAGCTGAAATCGAGTCGAATTTTCACAAGTGAAATGTTGGCATTACTAACGTCGAAAGTAACTTATTGGCCGAAGATTCGCGGAAAGTTGGAGAGCCCTCACAAATCCGGCGGCGAAGAGATCTCTAAGTGGGCTTTTAGTGGGAGTGAGCTAAGCCGTCTTGCGCACGGCTGCCGCGAGTCGCTCATTTCACCCGCTACGAGTATTGCATTAGTACGTCACCACTGTTACCATTCGTGTTTGCTTTCCACGTTATTTTATTTACTGCATTGTTTTCCGTTGTTATTATCCAAGTGTTGTAAAAATATTTTATTGATTTGTAATAATTTTGGTGTCCAGTATCTACACTTTATCAATGTTCGTATCTTTCTTATCCTTAATTGGACTCTTTCCTAATTACAGTATCATATTCATAAGTAGTTTCATATTTATAAGTAGTTTTACCGGTAAATACATGTCTAATTTGAATATCCAAGTTAGGTAGATACATCTCATATGTAACCTAAGCAGGATAAATTCTACTAAAAGTATCTTTCAAGTAGCTTATTCCATCGTAGTAAGAGTGAGGGGCAGAGTTATTCTTAGTCGTTCGTTTACTAAACCTTTATACAGAGCTAAACTTGCTCCGTAGACGCGTTGAAAACTTGGAATTTCTCTCCTGGATTTCACTCAAGTTAGTCCGAATGTTCTTACATCCTGTTTGTTTAATATCACCAACCTTGCTTTGTTTTCGCATTTCCTTTCTTCTAGCTACTTATTTTGTTTACAACAGTTTAGTGAATAAATCACAGCTAGGGGACATCCCGAACAAAGCAAGAAAATGTGATATTGTCTCCTGCTCTAGCTACATTCAACTGTCTTATGCTCTATTTAATTTAAAACAGACACATTAAAGTTACCGAGGACTTGTAGGTAGATATCAGTTGAGTTCGATAGACGTCAAATTGAGCCCCTAAACACTTTGAGTTATTAACCTAATCATCCAAGTTTACTTTGTAAGCAAATTAAGATAAGTGCGGAGCGTAAATCTGGTGAAGGTTCCATAATTAAATCTGTCGTAATAATATTATACACGTCTAGGAATCATCTCCTGCGGCGCCGAGCGGGGGTAGCGCGGGATGAGGGGCGCGGGGCGCGGCGGTCCGTCGTTAAAGAGGTTCGGAGCAACGCGCGCGGTGCTCTTACACGGAATGGCTAAACTTCCCAACGAGTCCATTATAAATCAAACGACGCCTCCCGGCCATGTCCTGAGGGACGAACGTCTCCCGCCGAGCCTCCAAACTTCAACTTTGCCTCCTTAATGCCTCAACAATTAAGATAAAAAGAAAGAAGGGCCTAAATTAAAGGTGGTTAAGAGATAACGAGTTAATAGGCCCCTTTAACTTTACCAGTGAAATGTTGAAACGCGTGATTTCAGAGGTTAAAGCGAGCGTTTGAATTATTACTCACAGTTATCTATGTTTAAATAGACAGACTGTTAGCTAATATTGCATATTCCAGGAGCTGGGAAGATGGCGAGCGCCGCAAAGTGACTACTCCTCTAACTCGTTTAGGATCCGCAGACGAATAGAATTAGTTACCGCTGCGGCTATTGCGAATATCGTTTCGCATCCGTCAGCTTCATTTACTTCATTACCGTCTGCTGGTTTTGTAAGGTTATTTTACTTACAATATCTTATTGCAAAAATATCTTGATTGAGAAAATGTCATGTTTTTGTGAAATAAAAGTGATAATATTAATTTGATAATATCCTGTCTGCCTTCGCCAAATCTTGTAGTAAAAAGTCGCATTATTTTTTTTTTAACTGCACTACGGCTATTTACAAAATATTTATGTACCAACTCTCATAAAGATTTAATTTAACATTTCATTCATCTCCCGATTTCCCTCAGAAATAACTTGAATTCCGAAGAACTTGGTTGTTACAAAATATTTGGAGCCGGCCGCGACCCGGAAATGCTATGCCGAGTTGGCAAAGTTCAACACTCAACGCTTATCTCGACCGCTAATAAAATTTTGATTCGTCTTTAATTTTATCTTAATTGTTCGAAGCGTAAAGGAGAAGTTTGAGGGATATCCTTTTGTAAGAGTATTTCAGTTGTGAGATGGTGGATTTGTGGGTTATACATATATACAGACACGCCTTTATCCCTTACGGGGTAGGGTAGGCACAGCAAAAAACCCTAGTAAAAGGCGTTCTCGCCACGGTTGACAAATATTGAAGGCAATCTAAGATGGAAATGTGTATCGCTAAGTAATTGTGACAGGTTGTCTCCCCGTTTCACAAATTACAAAACACTGGAACCCTCAAATACACTGTTACCTTCTTTATTGGGATTTGTGGGTTATAGTGTAACTATATATATGATAACTGTTATGATATTTAGAGCATCGTTCGAGTGTGGCGGTGGCGGTGGCGGGTGGTACAACGACGGTCCCGGGCTCCTCGAGTAATTCAATCAGTGCTGCAGACGGACACACCGTCGTGATCAGATTAGACGCCGGCCACAATTACGCAGATCAGATTTACATCCGCCGCTCTCCTGCTCTCCTCCCGCCGCCGTCCCGCCGTCGTGTCGTCGCCGCGCCTCACTAACCTCCTCCAGTAACTCCTTTAGACTAACTGGTTTTCATAAACTGCATAATTTAGTTCATATTTTTATTAGTAGTAAGATATTTTAATAAATACGATTTCACTTATAATTTCCACAAGAATAACCTATTACCTATAAGGGTAGTGCTTTGGACATTGGATATACAGAGATACACGAACAAAATATACCCAGACGTGTATCAAAAATTTTGTTTTTTTGATTATCAAAAATATTAATTTTTGAACTCTCGTATTTAATAACTACCTATTTGGAGATGGTTAAGATATGTAGCGGCATAAGTAGAGTTTTGTATGACACCAATTTCATGTAAATCACTTGAAGTATTAAGCCTTGTTTAATATCTCTGGAGCCCCAGGTTACGCCGACGAGTCAGGTCGCGTCATTAGAGGGGTTACCGTCCCATTGCATAATAAAATGGCCAAAGTTTCCTCAAGTCCATTATAAATTAGACAGGCCGAGAGCCGCATCACTTAAGATAGGTAAGATGCGACCCGGCACGAGTTTCAGCTCCCAAACTTCTCTCTATATTGCTTCCACAATCTTGATAAAAAGAACTACCCATGATTCAAACTTAAAGCCGGATTAAGAGGCGGAGTATGCACGTCGAACTTTTAGTCTAGTCTAGACCCTTTCTCCGATAATTTTTTGTGTAATAAGTTGATAATGAAGCTAAGTTTTAAGTTCAAGGCGAGTACTTTACAACATCTAGTTGTACTTGTATTTAACAACATAACAATTTATTTACATAAAAAAAAAACCAAAGTATAATAAGGTAGTAATACGGGATTTCCTAAATAAACTTTGTATCATATTTAACAACAGTTTACAATGTACTAACACTCAGTAAAGCTTTCTTTTATAACAGTGCGGTGAGTTCAACGCCTGCAAAATTCCTTTAGTGTTTGTTTCGAGGAGATTAAACGATACCAAACCGAGATTAAAAGTGTCGAGATTGCTGGAGGTGTAACAATCCCTGCGAAATGCATTTTAAGCGGTTAATGCCGTGGAAATTGGTGCGAAGCGGGGCGAGGACGCGGCGGCGCGGGGAGCAATTACACAGATGTTGCGAGTGTTCCGCCGCCGCCGCTCCGATCGTGTGAGAGGGCAACACCGGCGAAAACGTTCAAGTTCAACTATTTATGTTTTACAAACTGTTTACACGGCTCTTTGTTTGTATGTTATTGTGTGAACTAGATCTAGTTGCAACTCGAGTTGCTTGAGATGATCTAATGACCGGATACGGTTTTATTGTACGTCAAAGATCTTTTAAAAAGATCTTGCGCAAATCTTTGGATTCTCTTCTGAAATATTCGAACATTGCCTTCCCTTTTCACAGGCACCTTTTTTTTTAGCTCATCTTGAAATATGAAGTTGTTATATTTCTTTTTGTACCTAATAATTAATATTCTTGGTAGATGAGTATTCCTTAGAAATTTTTCCAACTCACATTTAACTAATTTCAAAATCCCAATCTCCCCATTTCATTTCGTTCAATAGCCACAAAAAGTAAATAATGTACCCACATCGATCGTCTTAAAAATACAATATTGGAGAGTAGCAACGTTTTCTTTAATTTCCGTTACGTCACTCGTCAAATTGGGAGAGCGATTGGAATTATTGAAGCTCTCTCCGCACCCTAACTCAGTCAGTGTATACCTACTGGTGTATCCAAAAAAAAAGTTCAATTGTAAAGAAGACGTAAAAAGAAATTTATATACTAGGGCACCTAGCAAGATTATAAGCTCGATTACATGTATAAATACAACTTCTTTTACTTCAAATGTAATTGCAGCCAAATTAGATTTCAAAAAAACTTTAGATTTTTCTTAAATCCTCTGATTATTAGACATTCCCTCCAAGATTAGGCTTTTCGAGGGTAGTTTCCAATCACTGCACAGAATTAATTTGATGTTTCGTGATCCAATTTAAAAGATTTTCTTTTTTCAGGTGGCATGGATGCATTTCGAGCAGTCAGCAATACTGACTGTACACAACCACGTGATCACGCGCAACCCACGAGTGAGCGTGACGCACGACAAACATCGCACGTGGTTCCTGCACATCTCCGACGTCAGGGAGGAGGACCGCGGCCGGTACATGTGCCAGATCAACACCGTCACTGCTAAGACGCAGTTCGGATACCTGCACGTTGTTGGTAAGATTACGATTAGGAAGGACAACATCTATGTAAGACGACATCTCTAGTGTTGCAGCTGTTCATAGGCTACGAAAACAACTTTCCGTGAGCCGAAGAAAGTTTGTTGTAAAACACCAAAATAATAACGATGCCGTTGTCAGCAGTTTGAATACCTGCATTGCACTCTACATAAACATGGTCACAATATTCTGCACGTGGTTTCACACTACAAGACCGGTAAATAGGTCAAATTTACAACCTACACAGAGAGCAGTGGATAAACAAAACTGCGTTCCCAACAACACGTCGGTGTTTGTGAGGATATACAAAGAAATCGTGCCGTGAATGCAGGATCGGCGATTCGTTCCATAAAGTGAGCTTACCGTTTGTTTACAGTGCCGCCGACGATCGACGACTCGCTCAGCTCCAGCGACGTGATCGTCCGCGAGGGTGCTAACGTCACGCTGACGTGCCGCGCTAATGGCTCCCCTAAGCCCACCATCAAGTGGAAACGGGACGACAACTCCAAAATATCCATCAGCAAAGGACATGTCGGTAAGACGCCGACTGACATGACAGAAAAAGTTAATTGGTTTCAACGCGACGACGGTTCCTCCGAGTCCTAAAAAAAGTAGCGCTTCTCTGATATTTGATTTGATATTTTTTGCAGTATCCGAGTGGGAAGGTGAAGTATTAGAGATGGCGAGGATTTCTAGACTGGATATGGGAGCGTACTTGTGCATAGCCAGTAACGGAGTACCACCTACAGTATCAAAGAGAGTGAAAGTTAGCGTCGATTGTAAGTTCCACAAACAAATTTGGCACATGCCATCAAATTTTGAAACACCTTTGGGCAAAAACTAAAAACATGATTACTTTCAGTTCCACCGATGTTATGGATCCCTCACCAGCTAGTAGGAGCTCCACTCTACTACAATGTGACGCTAGAATGTTTCACCGAAGCGCATCCAACCTCTCTCAACTACTGGACCAGGGATGACGGTCATATGATACACGAGAGCTCAAAGTATCACATGGAGAATACAGTGGGGGTTCCAGCATACAAAACACACATGAGGCTGCTGATCAGGCATATCGTCACTGAAGATTATGGCACGTACAAATGCGTTGCCAAGAATCCAAGAGGGGAATCGGATGGGACAATTAGATTATACAGTAAGTTTTTGCTGATTATACAGTAAGTTTTTTCTGAGTAAGTAGTAACACTGCTGAACATAGGCCTCTCCCATGGTACGCCACTAAGCTCGGTCTTCAGCCGTTCTCATCCCTGCCCGCTTTCTTACGAACATTATCGCCCTACCTAGATTCAGGACGTCCTACACTGCGTCTGCTGATTCGCTTTCTCTACTCTATTAGCAAGAAGCTAATACTTATGCGTTTGTTTTTATAGCTTCTTCGCCGCCAACAACAACGCCAGATCCCCGTGCGCTGACCGTTCCGCCGCCGTCGCGACCACCACGCCGCGACACACCGCACGTAGATAAAGGTAAATATTTACAAACGGACCGCTTATACTCACAAAAGTTCAAGTCTCATTTTTTATTTATTTGATTTCGCTCTATTCAAACGATACAACACGTTCATAAACCACACATCATGCAATATACACAAGTGATTATAATATAATATAAAAAATAAACAATTCATTGAGTGGTTCATTAATTTTTGATATCAGTTCCTATAAATAAATCGAAGCACCATTTTTACGTCGATGATTCCGTTTATTAAGAGATAATGGTACCTTTATGGGCCGTATCTCTGCGATCGCTCAGCTTGTTTCATTGTTTGTTGCTGTTTCAGTTATTATATTATTAGTGGTCGTTATATTTTGTTTATAGATCGTAAACCTGTTACGACGATCTGGTTGTCGCCAGTCGGTAGTTTGTTAACTGGCTTCGAATGTTACGGCCATCGTAAAATGTAAACAAATCGTTTATAAACAAACGTTTTATGAAGTGCACCAAAATGTATGGCTTCATAAAAGCAGTAAAAGAGTTTACAATTTAACATCTGATGCGCTATAAACTTCTTTGGTTTTCAATTTAAGTTTTGAAGTCGCTTCGTACTAAAATATTAGCGTTATATTACAAGCATGTATGGTCAGGCAAAGTCATAAGTTGTTGGGGCGCGTCATTACTTGGCGATATTGGCAAGTTGGGCGTTTTCCCGGATATGTTGCCGTCTTGCCGCCCGCCGCCCGCCGCCCGCCGTCACGCTGGACACTTACAACATCTTGCGCGACAACCTAGCGTATTAAGAAGGTTGTACTCCTGGATACAGGCCACATGTAATAAATTGTGATAGTGTCAAGTTGATGTGATGTTCCTTGCTAGGAAATCATTTGTTATTTTTATACCAGTCCAAAATAAACCTTTGCTACGTCTGCACGCGTTTCCCTGACCACTGCGCGCCCATAACCCTAACAAAGGTTTACCCACAAGTGCTACTTCGCCTGATTTCCTTCATTATCTTTCGCAAGCATATTGCCTTTATGGCCATTTTAAAATAAGTAGGGACTTTAAGTTTTGGGATAAAATGCAAAAGAGGGAAATATTAAAAATAAAGATTTCAATTGAACTTCTAAAGATATCGTTTTAAAATGCACTTGTGAACTTGAAAAATCCATTTAGGCGTCGCGAGGCGGCATAACTTTCGCAGTTGGTTGTTTTTGCGCGCGGCGGCGGTGGTGTAGCGGCGCGGCGACATCAGCCGGCGCTTCTGTTTTATTTTTTGCGCCCATTACGAATTTACGAGCGGCCCGGCCACTCGACAATATTGCGCAACTTTTCAATAACCGCCCCTTTCCCCGTCCTTGCCCATATTGAATCCTTTGCCCGATGAGTTCCATCATTGAGGAGAAATCTTTATTTTCTCATTTCCCCTTGGTTACTTCGGCATTAGGAAGGTACGTACTGTTATATTGTAATTGTGTGTGTTGTTAATCCAGGCACGAAGTATCAATCGACCCTGAACGAGATCGATAAGGGCAAGCAGAAGACGGACGAGGGTGGTGGGAAGACGCACCTCAACTGGGTGGGAGGAGCGTCCCAGGTTACAGGTACATACTGCTACTGTTAATCGCATTATCGGTTCCCTTGGAACTAGGAACTCTTATCTAGCGCTCCTTTCCATGTAAATAAAAGAGGGACGAACGTACATTGTTATTATCTAAGTATTATCTACTGATAAAGAGACCAACTTACATTGTTTCTGTGAGTTACTTCCTATATGTATTACTCCCATTAATTTGACATATAACTGAAATATATTTTACACACCTCTGCATTATTATATCAACATAATGTATCAAGGAACTTGCGTTTAAAGCAAGAAAATAATCCCAAGGGATTTAAAGTTGTATGGAAATCCTTAATAGCCCAAGGGTTATTATGTGATTTGAATTTGGAATGTCATGTGAACTACTAAGAAAATAATTTTCAGAAAAAAAAAATATGGCTGTGTGTGTATTAAAACTGTTGCCACACTCGCCTTCTGCGCCTCCCGGCGAGTGTAAAAAGGCTGTATGACTAGTTATCTGTATGTGCTCTTTGCTTTGTATAAAAAAAAGAAACTAAAAAAAAGAAAACGCGGTTTGATTTTGCAAAAGTTTTTCTCTCATTGATTATTACTTCCATTTCGTAAATTGTCGAGTGAAATTAATATTTTGACTCCAGAAGACATTGTGACTAGTATTTTATCGTATTTTGTTATTTATGTTGAATATGTTAAATACGATCAATTCGTTTTTTGGAAAAATACGTAGGTAGTGGATTGTGAACGTGAAGTGTAGTTCAGTGAGTGTGAATTGACTTTCGGATCTGTTGCTTCTGGTATGTTTTCAATATTTATTTATGTATCAATATTACATGATTAGGTATATTTCTGAGCTTTATTATCTTACAGACGCCTGCCACCGTCTAAGTAATCTGTGCAGTAGGTGTGTAAAATATAGTATGCTCCTCGGGAATAAATGTGTCTTCGCCTTGGGCAGACTTGAATCCCTCGCTACATTCAGGATTCTTGTCATAATTCCCTCGCTTCGCTCAGGAATTAAAGATTTAATTCCCTCGCTGCGCTCGGGAATTAATCCTAGAATCCTTCATTCCGCTCAGGATTCAATATGCTGCCCGTGACGTTAGACACTGCTTTATTCCCTCGTTGCCTAATATACTATTTCTTTTGCAGGTGATGCTGATTGGAGGAGAAGCAATTTAGGAATTTTATTTTTAATAATTTTCACTTTTTATTTCTAGACATTAATCGCGAAATTCATCCAAATGCACTGTCCATTGTACTTACTTACCACTACGCGTAAATTATTAAAGAGCCGCACCTTAGCACAAAAGATGTATTAAGCAACATATTAGAGGCGTCTTTATCATATCAGTTGTAGCTTTATGCAAAAAAAGTTCAGTTTGAGAAAAGATGGCAGAAAAAAATGTGAATCTACTATTATCGCCTCTACTTAGTTTACCCATCACCCTAAAAAATTACAAAAATAAAAACCATCGAGTAAAAAAATTAATTGTATATTATGTAAGTTATTATGATTATATGTCCTCGGAAACAGGTACTTTAGAATATATTAATTGGATAATTAGTAGAACCATATATTCGTAATTACCATATAGACAAATAGATTTTATGTTTTAAAATCGTAAACAAAATATTTTATGTATAAACGTTGTTGTTATTTATATAATAAATTATATAATAACTATTATAATGATATACAACAGTTCCTTGGCGTAAATGTTCTCACATTTAGCAGATATTAGTTTGTTGGTTTCATGCGAAACATAAACAAGTATTCATTGAATGAAAACATCTAATAAACCCCAAATTAAACAAAAATCTGCTAAATCGTGGATTTAAAAATCAATGCACACATATTAAAATAATATAAGGTGCACTAATTATCATAATAGTATAGGTATATCTAGCCCTTAAAAAAGTAATTTACGGCTGAGTACCTAATATTGGCCAAGGTCTAGCCAGAGGTCATAAATTACTATTTCAGCCGAGACTTGTATATGACTTTTCTCTTATTTGCGAGGAAATATAAACTTTTACAATACAATATTTACTCATTCGAAAGAGTGTGTAGGTATATTTTTTTGACGCCACAAAGCCAATGCGTACTACACCTTCAAGTATTGCGAACCTAGTGCTCTCCTACCAGTATTTACTTTTAAAACCTCACTATTTATATTGTCCTTTCGAAAATCGGATAATAGATATTGCGATCAACGTGTTTCAAACAAATTATTTTCCTCTATATGATGTGATTTCCGAGCATGTAAGAGAAAGGGTTATTTTTAACATAGAGTAAGACTGAGAATAAATAAATCTTTAGAGAACTACTTATATGTTACTTTGTGTGCTTCAGTAAACCTCATGTTCCCTGTGATAAAGTAATCATGGAATAACTTAATTTCCGATATTGTAAAGTGGCATATTACTTAAATATGAAAAGCTTGTGTTTTAAAAATATTCTTTATCTCTGAATTATTTTAATTATGTAGATGTCTGACTTCGGTGTGTTGTCTATATTAGAACCCAAATTTCTTCTGTCAATTAAATTATATACTTAAAGTAATGTATGTAAATGTTACCGTTAAACATGTTGCCAAATTGCTAAATATAAGGTGAATGCTATATAGATAGGCATTTTGTAAATATATCAATTAAGCCAAGCAATGGAGTGTCTTTTTAATAAAGAGAGTGTATTGATTGTTGTACGTTCATTGTATGAGGTGCGATCGACTGTAACACACCCTACGTCACTTCATGTAACGATCAGAATGAGTAGATTATGTATTAATAAAGCTTGTTTTGAAAACTGATCTTTCAGTACAAACATCCGAATCCTCTAAACCAGCTCAAAGCCTGCATTTGTCAGTTTGATTATTCTTCAAGTTGTGAAGTCCAAAAGTTTCATCAAAGACCAAAACTGATCAGCAAATTTTTCCACAGTCGCGCTCGGCAAAATAATTTATGTGGGGAAAAGTTTGTATCCGTCATATTTTGATCGGACGAAATGCTTGCAAACAATCTGCGGCAAATCTTTGAAGATTAGGGTGGCTTTGAGGCGCCGAAAAGGCTCCAACTATGTATGGCCGCTCGCCAACTCCGGTAAGCCAATCTAACTTCTTTTAAATGTGTTTTTGATGGCCTGGATCGCAGAGCTCTGGATGAATTACATTTTGATTTATAAAGTTGGTTGACTTACAGGATTTCGTAAAGCCTCGCATAATTAAAGTTTCTCTGTTTAAAACATTAACTGCTTGAAAAACTTAACTATTCGTTAGGTATACACTTATAACAAATCTGACTGATCAGTGAGGTAACCTTTCAGTCCTTATCACAACTACACTATAAAAGATCTGGGATCAAATCATACTAGAATATTGTTTACATATTTGATCACATGTTTTGCGCAAATGAACATGTTTAGTCGTCTTACAACTATGATACAATGTTAAGGACAAAATGTGTATATCATTTGTATTAGATCAAAAGATATTGTTTGTTGTTCATAAGGCAATAATACTTATTATAGAAGCCTTAATTATCACAATGTTTATCATCACATTAATGTTCTATAATGAAAATCAACGTAAACCCATTTGGATATTACTGTTAAATTGATAAATTTGACAGTGTATGCATAAATCCAATAAACGTTTTTATCAAATGGGCAGTCATAATAACAATGTTTCCGGCTATTGTCGATCACAAATTACCCGAAACGTGCACACGATGATAATCCGATGATTGTGTGTTGTATTATATTGAATTAAAGTTGAGAATACATTGACGGGAGCGGGGAGTTTTCACATTTTGCGACAAATGTTTTGTAACTGTAGCTTCATTACTTAGCGGGAGGCGTGCACTTCCGGAAGCGGATATCGCGCCATACTAATAAAATTAACGCTTACTGCCGCCCGCAGAAGCGCCCTAAAATTCACCGGCGAAGTCAAGTTTATTTGAGGACTTTTTATACTTGATATTGGGGGAATTAAAAGGAGGGGAAAGGTGTTCAACTTGTCATATTAATTTGAGATAATATTTTAATTAAAGACTCCACTATAGGCAATATTTCTCATAGTTGTATTTGGAAAAAATGTGCCAATAAATTACCAATGAGGTTTTGGTTAAAAAAAACCTGCGCAGGTTTTGTTTCTAAATCTTCTTTCTTCAAACTTGCATATCCCAGACTTGACTTAAAACCTATGTTACTAAACTGTTCGTCTCATCATAAATCAACACAACATGCCATCATTAAACTAAAACACATTTATCTAATTGATGGGAGCGAAAATCATTAATTTATCCCATGTCAAAATACCAATTTGTTACTAACTTTGGTATGTTAGCTACCGATAAATAAATTGAATTCTAATTATGATTCAATTTTATTTCCCACTGTTTTATTTTGATCATCATAGGAATTGAATAGAAAAGCAACTTGTTGAACATTATAATTAGAAACATAAAGTGTATGGATAGAACTTTATTGTAGAGGAAGCCTCTGCCAGGCAATCATAAGCATAGAAAAGTTGTGTGTTAAGAAATACACATGACATAAGAAACCTGCATTTACCAAAAAATACTACATTAATTGCATTTAAAACAATCAATATGTTGGTCGTAAAGTACAAATACACATTCTTAGGATACAGAAAAGAACTTAGTTATTCGAAGTTCCAACAAAAGCGTCAACGCAGCTTATAAACCAAGATTATAATTCCGGTAATCGAGCGTAAGATGAGTAAATCGAAAGGGTCCTCAAATGGAAACAAAGCAATATCGTGCGGGCCAGTGATCCCGGTAGGACATGCGGAGCCTCCATAATTTGCCTTCTGCAAATTAATCCGCACACGGCCTGCGGGCGGCGCGGCGGCTGCGGCCTGCGGCTGGCCGGCCTGATCGCCATCGGTCAGCGAGCCTCGCATACTAATGCTATTGTTTATCGAAGGGGCTAATCTCTGCGTGCCAGCCATCACTGTCCACCCTCCAAATTATAACGGATCACTTTCCCCCGCGTCTAATCCGCGACTCAGCCTCCATCGAGCACGTGCCGAGAAGAGAACTCTATATAACGGATATTAAAAATTGGATCTACGTTATTATTTGAATTTTAAGTAGCTTCCTTGAATAATTATGAAAGAGCTTCGAAGTGCGTAGGCGTAGATCCTTTTTGAAAGGTTGCGTAACAATTTCATTATTGTGGTCCGAAATAGCGACGATGTGCATCACCGTAGCAGTAAAAATTCAGGGACATTCCTTTTTTCATATAAAACACGTGTAAAGTCATAAAAGAGTCGCCAACACTGAGTGATAATAAAGGTAACCCTCTGTGGAACCTTTATTGTTATCAAATAAAAATAATCCCGGGATTTTTGGGGATGATCGTAAATTATAACGGGATTGCTGGGGTGTAGGGTGTACTGCGCGGGAGAATTGCCTTCCGTTATTACAAAAGAATCTTAAGATAGTCAAATTTTTTAAGATTATCATCATGAGCAATGTCATTTGTCAACAGCTGGGGGGATGCTGAATTGCTGAAGTAAGTATTATTGCTAATTAAATAAGTAAGTATTAATATCAGAAAGACAAAAATAACAAAAAAACCTACCTTAAATAAACACTTCATCTGTACATGAACCTTAAAAGAAACATCTCAAAAGAAGGAGGTAGGTAAACGATACGAAATACATTTAATATTCTGTAAGTACTCCATAAATGCGACCTCCGCTGACATTTAAAATGAATGAGATGGTAAAGAGTAGAGCCCCCACAATAAGCAGCCCCTTAACGCACATTTTTGACGCTGCGAACCGCTGAAAATCTACCGATACCAACAAAAGTGGCAACTGAAACCAATGAATTATTCATAGCGGTGGCTCGGTGCATGTTCTATCACTGTTTTATCTATTGTGGGGCTTAGGACGCGGCCGCCGCGCGCGCCGCTAGGGTTAACTACCTTGCTGCCAACAGTTTTAGTGCCGTTTGAGAAAACTAGATAAGCTCCGTGTCGGATATTAACATTACTGTAATCCCTATGCTAACGCATTAATGGCCAAACAACGCCTCTTCTAGATAAACTGATTTTGACCCGCAGTTTTGGGACGAATTTTACCCTTATTTTCAGTTACCCCTAAAACTGTAGGCGACAAGAAGTTACCTACTTAAAAGTCGAGGTCCGAATATCAATCGTTGTGATGTAGCGACCCCTGTCACGATATGTTACCAAGTTTACTGGGCCAACTGCGCTCCTGTCGTCGTTTATCGACCACTTTGCCTCTCTGCTAAATTTGAATAAAGTTTGAACAGAAAAGCTTTGTGTACTTTTCCTAAATTTTGAAAGTTACATCAGAAAATTTATTGTTGAAAGCCAGTTCTTCATTGGCGCGATACATTCTGATAAAGTATTACTGAATTCTGATACAATACCACAATCACTTTCATTTGAAAACGTTTTAAAAACCTTTGCTACGGTATTTCGTAGCTTCGTAGCAACTTGCTACGATGTCGTAGCAGTAATTCTACTTAATCTTCATTATAATCACGCTGTAACCACTGGACGGATCGGGATGATACTTGGCACATATATAGGTTGAGATTTGGAAAAGGATATAGGTTACTTTTCACTGCGGAAAACCTATCATTTCCACGGGAAAACTCATTTAGCGAGGGTGAAATCACGGGCGGAAAACTAGTACGCAATAGTTAAAAATTACGTCTTGCTGTGTTAAGTGTTGTATCTAGTAACAATGCGAGTATTTAGGCCGCGGCTGTTATTGCGTCGCACGTATACTCGAACTTGCTTGATGTGAACGAGACTCAACTACACGGAAATATATTGTCCAAGATAGAAATTTTTCAAGGTATCAATGGTGGTAATAAATAGATACAGATAAGAATGGGCGAATAAATAAGTCTGTAACCCAAAATCAAATCATTTTGTAATTTATGTATTTAAGTAACATAATGTAATTTTTTTATGGTTAAATTTAATAAATAAGTACAAGGAGTTTAAAAAAAAATTGTAATCATAATTGAGATACTTTCCTAATTGAAATACTTTCATTTTTATAGTGTCAATTGAATTAAATGAAAATCTTTTGAGGGTGTGGAACTGACTGAACAACTTTTCTTAGTAACCTTTTCTTAAAATATGAAATATAAATAGGACTATGGAATTATACTCTTCAGCTGTCTAGGTCTAAATGATAAAATAACTATGCTGATGAAGGTAGAATGCAGCAGGGCTTATAGCAGTATCTAAGTGTAGTTAAAATACAAGTGGTCTTGAATGTGGAAGTCAACAAGGAACCGCGCGGGGTCTGTCAGGCTCACTTCGAATGCAGCTCTCACGGCGCCGTCTGCGCACTATAAACAACTTCGCACAACTTTCGCAATTAAACTTTTATTCGGGAGATCGATACCACCACTGCCCGCTCCCGGCTATATTTTGCTTATCGCAACTACTTTCAAGAACTTCGGACCTAACCGAAGATCGTCTCGGTCTAGCGATAACATCATCGTCTCCAACGAATATTGTGCTCGATAGTATTTTAAAAACACTTTTTGTCTGCAAAGTTTAGTGAAGCCCCAGTTTTATTTAAAATCGCACAAATTCCCGCACTCCAATAAAAAGTTTTTTATTTTACATAAAAATACGCTGTTAATACCAATTTTATTGCATAAAGTTCGCTTATTGTGATTCTATGAGAATATGTTTGCGGGTCGGGAACTTGTTTACATAGAATTCAAATTGCGTTTTTAGTTTGAATTATTCGTGGAAAATAGCGGCCGGTGCCAACTCACTGCATTAATGCTATGTTTTACTACACTTAGTTCAAAATTCGTTTTGTATGATAAAGTTTGCCAAAAATAGGTTACAGTGCAGGCCAGTAAATGGAAGTTGTGTAAATAAAACTAGTGTAGAGGAATAAAATATTATCCAGTTATTTTCAGTTTTTATTTTTCTATGTATAGTATAGAATTGCTAAAACTACGTTTACTACATTGTTTGGTAAGTTTGGAAGTGATTTTGTAGCTGGATGTAGGTAATACTAATTTAGATAAGTAAACCTAATAATATTCGAGTTAGTGCTCTATTTTTCAGTTCGTAAACGAGGTATCATGTACTGATCTACTACTACTACTATCTACTATTAACCTATATTGTCCCACTGCTGGGCAAAGGCCTCCCCATCCTTCTTCCACCTCTCACGATCTTTGGCAACCTCCCACCAATTCTCGCAATATGCATCCAGGTCATCTCGCCATCTTTTCCGAGGTCTACCCCGTCGACGTTGTCCGTCAGGGGGGACCCATTGGGTGACAACATTTGCCCATCCCATTTATCATCTACTGATATCGAGAAGTATTACCTACACTTATTGAAATCTGTAAAAAAAAAAACAATTTGATTTTTTGAAATTGTTTACCGCATAAGATGTTTATATAATACATTGAACTTTTACTTTAAATAATTAATGTGAAATTCGTAATTACTTTATCATTAGTAATCTCAAAAAATTCAAATCCCCTAAGCGGCGCAAAAACTATGACTTTGTCGAATAAGTAAATATAACAGGATCACAATGACTTTACAATCCTGTAAATACTGACTGCACCCATCCGTTTGGCCAGTGTATTTATCTCAGCCGCAATATGAGTCACAATATCACAATAACCCCTTGCCTTGCCGTGACAGCTCTATATATCAATTCTTTTAAGGTGTCTAAATAAATATACCTAACAGGATTACAATGACGTCACAGTCGCTGTAAGTACCAAATGCAGCGATCCGTCCGGCCGGGGCAAGGCGACGCGGCCGGTGACCGTCGCTCTCGCCCCATAAATCTCGCCCGCAATATGAGCCACAATATCACAATAACCCCTTGCCGTGCGGTGACAGCTCTATATCTATTCCTAGCGCTCTGGCGCGACGCAAACACCTATTACAATACTAGCCAACTTTAATAATGCGGTGGCCGAGAGGAAATATTTTATTAAATCTTTCAATTTTAAAGTAAGTAGGTATATTAACTTGAACTTTTTATTTTAGTTAATAGAACGAAATAAGAATACCACTGACCTAATAAACAGAAACTTTTATAGGTAATAAGAATAATTTAACTAACACAAACCTTCATAAAATATACAGCAAATATACTCGTAAGTATAAAGGTAATTAACTAGATTTTCATTAGGGTTAGCTATGAAATAACTGCAAATATTTTACTCATTTTTATCATCATTTATCAACTCATTCTGTTAGTTTATTAAAGTAATGATTATAAGTAATTTTCTTGTTTCTTAATTCTGTAGGTGCAATTCAGTTTCTATGACTATATTTATTAGTCAATCATATCCCTTCATCAAAATAACAACATTATGAGCGATAGTACGTTTCACAACCGAGTAACTTTCATGGATATCCAAAGGCTGGGACGAGAGAGGGAACACGTTTTCATTATTCAAATGCATCGAAGCAAATTATGGTAATCTGGGAAACCTGTTCTGTTTCAGCAATATTAATACACAAACATCGGTGCGTCTGTTGGTTGTTCTGCTCATTCGGTCCCTCTGCCATCGCTGCTCGCTTCGGTAGGATGCGCTTTACGGTGACATGACGACCCCACTCACCCGGCACACATTTAACACACTACACATATATTTACACCTTTTTGCGACATTAGTCCACCTATAAATTACCACGCAGTGCATCATAAAACTATTTTATTTCTTTCAAACCCGATTTATTTGCGTTTCAAAACACCCATAAAACAAACATGAACTAAAAAGCCAGTTTCGGTAAAACACTGTTTTTCCATTAACCTGCAACCTTTATTTGGAAGTCATCCGAAAAGCCCGAGTGGCGGCCGTCGGAATTAAATAAAGCAATACTATTTCCTCTTGTCACGTTACATATATGACGTGTTCATCGACAGTGGTGTGTGGCGTGTGGTGGGACGGGAGCAACATGTCGCGTGACGTCATGTCACTCGAGCCACTCCGCTGACATGCCACCTCCTGTATTACACCATCCACTACACGCTGTAAATCAACTTTATGACGGAATGAGATGTATAATATGACCGCAAAAATACGGGCGGACAAGTTGACACTTATTGGCGTTAATTGAAGTGGATTGTAATGTAATTAAGTAGCACAGGTAATCCTGCCTTCTTACATAAGTAATTTACATTTCTGAAAAACGAATTCATTTACGACGAAATTCGATTAACAATAGACCGGATGCGGATACGGATAGAACCGTCGAGCATCTCGTTGATCATCTAAAAACATACACGGATAGCCAATTTCCTTTATCGGAGTATGTGTCAAAACCTTAAATTGTTTCATGCTTGAAAATTTTTATCAGTTGAACTTGTATGCGATCGGAAATTTCACGCGACCAAAGTAATTTTCCGCGCGCTGTGAGCGGAAATTACCACATAGTGAAGTGACGTGTTCGACAAACGTCACGTAGCCGGACGCGAGCGCGCAGATCCTTATATCCAATTTCCGACCGTTTTTGTTGGAAATGAGAATTAGCTGACGGGCCGTGGCGGAAGGCTAAATATCAATGCTGATCGTATCACCGGCTGAGCTTCCCCGCCGGCGCCATTTGATAGGTTAAACAGGCGGTTAGTTAGATATAGAACCTAGATAAGGAATATTGAAACGTCTTGTTTACATGTTTATCAATTAATTATACGAATACCTATTTAACAACATAAAAATACTTTACATACACTACATTTTTAGTCAATGAAATAATGTGTGATGCCGAAAAAATATGTAAAACAAATTTTATTTAGTTTCAGTCAGATCAGAGGTTGAGTGGCAGTCCTCAAATCGGTGCGGGCGCGGTGGTGGGCGGCGAAGGTCGTTACGTGCGCTCCGCTGACTCCGCAAGTGATACTGGGTCGAGGGCTCCAAGCCGACAAGCTCTAAAAACTAAGGTCTTAACCTTCAATTATTAAATTTAATAAACTATGTAAATCATGCTCGCAGTAATCAAAAAGCTCAACTTTCGTAAATAGTAAACTAACAATACCGCGACACTCTACAATTAAGATACATTTTTCAATTTATGTCTCAAATCCGAACAAAATCCAGAAATACACTGCAGTCTTTCAAATCAAATGATATTCGAAATATAAGACTGAAAACCGTGCGATGAACTCTACCACACATAACTCTACCAAATTGCTATCATTTTTTTTTATAAAATACAAATACCAACCGGCTCCATTCACCCTAGTTCTCACTTCAGACAAATCTCGCCGCAGAATAAACACACCTTCAACGACTTGTCAACGAGTTGAAGAGCTACAGAAGAGCCTCTGCTAGTTTTTGCGTTTAGGCCCGTAAAAAGTAAATATACTTTTACTTGATATTGAAACAACACGTCAAATAAAATTTAACATAAAATATTTGATACAATTAATATTTCTCTGAATGTCGAGCAGTTTTTATTGCGTAAATAAGTTTCTGTCGCTTAAGAATAGCATCAGAAGAAGGTTATGAAAATAGTAAAAATAAAATAAATAAAATAGCTACCGCAGTTTGTATGTTGATTACCCATGTAGTGTAATAGTGTTAGATAAATGAAATATATAGAATTTGATAAGTAACTGATTTTAATATAGGTACATCTCTGAGCTCGCGGAACTTAATCAAACCAGTAAATAAATATTCAGAAAGATTTATGAATTGGCTTCCTTGCACATATAAAAAATACCTGTTTCCCCTCTCACGGTCGGATGCAAACACGAGATTCCTCCGAGTACAATACGAGTCAAGCTGGCTGGGGCCGCGCTCGCAGAAATGCTCAGACGAGTTATTTGTCTGACACTATTTCATGCCAGTGCATTACTGCCGGCTTCATCTAATGGATTTTGTTTGAATTTTGGACAAGATAAGTGTCATTGAAAGAAAACTTTAAGGATATCCGTTTCATTTTATGCTTTACCTACTACTTAGCTTTTATTTACCAAGGAAAACTTTAATCTTCTGCTGTTCATATGACAAATGGGGTAAATCAATCAAGGTATAAATCGGCCCTCCAAGTTCCTTATGCCAATGTTAATGTTTTTTTCATGGTGCATCACGGCTGGTCACGACTAATATTAAGTCTACGCAGCATTCGTTTAATCATTCGACTGTGCTAGTCGTAAAGTGATTTCAACACACATATTAAAATCACTTCATTTTATACTGTATATTTTATGAAGGTAAGTACTTCGATTTCTATATTATTTTATGTAACTACTTCGATTGTACTCGTACCTACCTTATTTGTAAAAAGAAAACATTCCTTTCAAATAAAGCAATAACATGATTAAACGAATGCTGCGTAGACTTAATATTAGGCGGGTGTTCCATGGGGTCGGTTAAAGTCGGCGTCTGTTGGTTAATGTGCTAAGGGGTAGGAAAGTTTCAGGTAAGCGTCTTCTTTGTGGGACGTGATCGGCCTACAGTATGCACCCCGCCTTACTACTAGTCGTAGCTCGCCAGTCAGTTCACGGAGACGGCTACCTATCTAAACATAACCGACACCATTTGTTTTAGCAATCTACTAGGTATGATGATCTCGTACGTGACGATGAAACAGGTAAAATTTATGATAGGTATGGTAGGTATTTATGTTTTCACAAATCGAATGCATAAAGTGATGATTTAGTAGTATTTTATTTGAGGTATATTAGAATAGAAACAAATAAATAGAAAAACGTAAATAAAAAGTATCCTTCACAAATCAAATACCAAACGTGACGAAAAATTCAAAAGAGGACCTAACTACGCATATTACGCACGCCACACGACTCCCAGCCATGGGACCGACTGAAGATGAAAATATAATAATAGAGGCGCATCAAACGTGATGTTATTAAGGGGTTCCGTGACTGGGGTAGCAATCCCACGCTTCACGGCCAGGGAGCAACTGAGCCTGAAGTGTACGCACTGGCAACGCGCGTGCACCGTATACCGCCACATTCACATGCAAAATCAAACGCGCGACATTCCGATAGTAAAGAAGGCGATAAATCCGAGACGCCGATATAGGGACGGGCATAGGTATTCCTGTTACCTAGTACTTAATATTTAGTAGGTACTTACTAATTTCGCTGACCCGACGACCCAAAGTGCCTTGGTATCCGATACTGGAATACTTACACCTCTTGTTTCGATCAACATTTATTTTGAGAACCGATGTACTGATAAGTTATTATGCTTTATAGATAATTCCGTTTTTATATCAATACATACTGTCTCTCTGTGGGCAAGTGGTCCTGATCCTTAGGATCTCGATCCGGAGATCGTTGCTTTGATTACTCTTACCAGGCATTAAGGGTTCCCACGCTTCAAGGCCACGCTTGAAGTGTACGCACTGGCAGCGCCCCTTGCTTCCCAAAAAAATTAAACGCTGCGTAGTAAAATCATAGTAGCTATTTTACTTATTACACAGTTTATTAGTAAAAACAGGTTATTAACAAGATTACCTACATACCTACCTACCTAGTACAGTTTCCTAGTATCCGTCACAGCCTTTAATAACACGGCTACCTGTATCCCTACTCTATAAATAACCGCCAAATGCCCTCTAGCCAGAAGGATTTCTTTCGTGCAGACTTGAGTAATGAAAGTCATGATCAATTTGGATATTTGAATAGAGCTGAGGCTATTTTTCTTCAAATAGATGTGACAGCCTCATTCTTTAATTTTAAGAGGAGAAACTGGCACCAATTGCTCTTTCGAACCACGAACTCTACAAAAAATATACGCCAGATAAATTTTGAATGATATTTTGAGGAATGTCTTCATTAATATTTGAAAGAAGTTTATCTTTTAAAATATCTTTTGGTCTGGGACTACAAGCGTATTAAAGTTCAGTCACCGCGAGGCACCTGCAACCTTTCGATTCGCAGCGAATGTTCCAGTTGGCCGTGAGGGGAGAATTCTTTTATTTGTTGTAGAAGAAGCTACGCCGTCGGCGCCTAATCAAGGAGTTGGCTGGGACTCGCGCCACTAACGAACAGGTGTACTATAAATACTTTCCGGGGCGATTGCTGGAGGCTTTAATCAGCGCGCCACCACTTTACCGCTTTTCATTGACTCCCGGCTGACCCGACACCGCCGATTGGAAACCGGCACTCCCGGGAAATTTACGCGCTCTCAACGCGCCAAGATGCTACAAAAAGTCAAATTTTATCAATCCCTAGACGGGAGTTGACGAAGTCTTTTCCTATGGGGCTCTTGCGAAAATCATTTTTTAATTCATGTTGCGCGTCGTTTTAAAAGTTTTTACATTTTAAATTACTTAGGGTTTTTTTAGAATTTTTGTGTTGCGGGTTTATATTTTCCTTTTTTTTATGTGCAGATGAAACGTGACATTATGAACTCAGCCATAAAATACAATTTACAAAAAGCAGATTCCCGTGTGCGGCGAGTGCGGTAATGAACGAGTCGCTCTATTCCCCGCACGTCGCGGCGCACGCGTTTTGTGCCAAACTTGGACTGTATCGAATTAAAAATGAATGCAATGTACGCCCCTGCGCGCCGGAGCAGGGCTGGGTGACAAACATATGTTGGGACTTCTTCCTGATTGCAGCCAAGATCAACATAAATGAACTGAAATTGATAAACTTACCACAAGCAATAAACTAGACGAATCCTGATATCGCAAGACTTTTTTTTCGGGATAACTCTTTTTATGACATGGCTTCAAAAGCTCATATTTAGGTTTAATTTTATGAAATTCTATATCGCCGTTAAATAAAACACATTATCAAATTAATGTTAACATTAGGATGGCAGATGTACATTTAATACTTTGACGTTTTTATATTAAAACTTTATAAGTCAGATTAGAATCACGAAAATTAAACCACGAAAAGTTATTAGTATAATCTAATTTTTAACTCACTGTTTTTAACTTTAATCTTACCTTGACTTTTTCTAGTAAGTTTAGTGTATTATATTGTATTTTAATACTTAATTAACTAAAAAACCTCCATTTAATTAATAATAGAATGTAGCTTTTTCCGGTAGAGAGCAGCCCTAGAGTAAACTAACAGGGTGTTACACATACACATGTCGCGACCTTTCAATACAAGCCAGGGTGTAGCCGTAATTGGGGATTTTACTCACAACGGAGACACCGGGACGGGAGTTATTTCATTCAAATATGAAAATAGCTCCCGAAACTACAGCTAATTTATATGAGGACATATTCTAATTAATGCATTTGGGATGCAGCTACTAAAATTTGTTTAATTAATTAGAACATTGAATTTTTGTAGAGCCTATTGGGTGCTTTTTAAATAGTAACTGATACATAAAAGTAGCGAATTATGTCCACTACACTGATTTATGAAGCAATAAAATTATAATCTAAAAAAAAAACTAAACATTAGGCCCTAACGTTTATCTTGGACATCATTGGACTTATTTATAGACCATCGATGTCAAAGCAGCATAAGATATTTTTAAGGCTCTACCCGAAACGTGCATAAAGTCACGTCTTTTCCACTTACGGGGTAGGCAGAGCGTAAAACGTTTTTGCCACGTCTGACAAATGAGGGCAATTTTACATTAAAAAGGTTAGAGACAGGTTGTCAGCATATGTCAAATATGTCAAATCCCTGCAGCATGCTCTAGAGGAGAAGCAGCTGGCATATTCTACGTTTTTCTCTGGCTCTCAGACCAGCATCGAAACTGTGATTCACTGTTATGCATAGAATGTAAAGCAATATTGTGGCCTCATCTCCGTCTGTATGATAAGTAAGTCCCCCGGCAGCTGACCGCAAATCGCAAGCCTTACATTATAACAAGGGCACAAAGCAGTACTGTAATGAATACTAATAAATCAGCGATGGCGTCCGAACTCTTCAAGTAAATTAATATAAAGTTGTTCACTCCGCGTGCATTCGTATTCACGAGGCACGTTCATATAACGTGGAAACGAAAGATTTTAATGAAATATTCTTTCGCTGGAACTGTTTAGAGCTGCAACAATCTTTACTGTCAAAGTTCTTCGAATGTTAAGAAATAGAATATAATAATATTTGAACTATTGGTTAATCTAATGAGTCCAAGGCATTTCAGCATCTTTGTCCTTGCGTATTGGTTCAAAAATATATGAACAATTTGTTAATATTTGAATCCAAGACATTGTCTTTGCCTTTTTAGTGATAATATCAATATATCAACGAATATTCATATCATTTCTGTTAAAAACTTTTTGTACTATATCTAAAGCGAAAACTGGCTGTTACGTAAAAAAAATCTGTGACGATAGCCATTTAATTTTATTTTTTTAATTGTTTTTTAATAATTTTATGGCTTTGAATCACATTTTTTTGATGAAATATGGCCAGTGTTTTTGTATTAAATGCTATATACCTACGATAACTTGCAACTCCTTGGTTTAAAATTATTAAGAAGAAAACGAATTTAATTTGACGTAAAGGAGCCGTATATGTGCAACCGCATACATCAACAAAACACATACGATTAGTTATTACCACTTCTGTAAGTTTTGAGATGCCTAAACATTTTAGATGTACTTTAGTAGTGTTATTATGTGTGTCACATTATTTATAAAATAAGAAATGCATTTTGGAAAATAAAAATAAAAAGTAAATTAAAATTATAAAAAATATTTTCGTAAGTATAATAGTCCTTCCACCGATTTTCGGTGATGGCGGCCAATCTCCCAGAGAAGGGCCAACTGCGTAGGATTAGTTTTTAGTGCCCAAGTGTTCGCGCTACACACATGTGCACTCTCTATTCCTACAATCTCTTATTCTGATAGGACAGATTGACTGACACGACCAGAGAGAAATCTGGCGCAGGACCGACTATTTACATGCCCATTCGATAGCATGGATCATCTTACTTTTCGGACAATCAGATGATCAGCCTGCAATGCCCTAACCAAACTAGAAACAACAACACAAAGTCATTGTCCCCCGCCGGGAATCGAACCCGGGACCTCCGGGTCGTGAGCCCATGGCTCACACCGCTAGACCACGGAGGCAGTAGTTCGTAAGTATAAGACATAAAGAGCTCTATATAAGTAGTGGACATCAGGAAAGGAATCCATTTCTGCATTTGCAGCGTCTGCCGTATCTTCAAGTGTGTACGGACCGGCAGCCGACCGCAGCCCCCTACCAACTGCTTCTTAATTATTTGCTTCCACCCTGTTTCTTTCGATCCCAATCGTTCCTATTAATTTTGAAGTTTACTTGAAATGAATAACTTTGAATAATTTCTTGAAAAGAAAAGAAAATTTATACAAATTTCGTAATTCTTATTTGTTTTCGTAGTGGTATTAACACAGTAAGTATGCACAATGACCGGCAAAGCGTTGAATAGTGTCGGTGTTGGTTGGTCGGGCGGGCAGCGCACGCGAGCTCGATAACAGCCATTCTCTGGCCTCATTAAATCCCGCTATTTGTTTAGGACCGCGCTCAAACACGCCGTCACTCCGCCACTCCACCAGGAATAACGGATTTTACGCTTTAAAATATTTAGCAACCGACAGACCACCTCCCTACGCTGATGACAACAAACAATCCCTTTTTATAAAGAGGCCGATTCTTGTCTTCTCAAATTTTAAATATTCATTACGAAACGTTGTCAATGTTTTTCTACCGTTCTGTTGCCTGTTTCGCCAGATGTCAGTTCACAATTGCAGTTAACGTTGACACAGAGAATTTTCATTGCAAATTCTGTCGTCGTGCTATGGGTACGCTCCCGGGGGCTACTACACAAACAGTCGCGTTATGGATGTCAACTTAAACGAACCGAAATCGACCCCTGGCTCATACTAACATCTGTACATGAGTATACTGAGCTAGTATGTGCCCGGCTGCCGTAACGAACCAAGCAGAATACGTGCTTTGCGAAAAACTCCTACGCGGAGCCACGTAGCACGCGCTTGGCTTATCAAAACAAGCTATAGAGACCGACAAACGAAATCATACCTATGTCTACAAACTAGGAAAAGGATATTTACATATTTGGTTATACATTCTGATTTCGTTCCGGAATACTTTTTCATCTCCGGTTGTCACTTCAAGGTTCCATCAAGCTGCTCAAATTTGGAAAAATCACGTTGCTCCAGAAATCCAAAGCAACATCGTAGCCACTGTCTACGGCTACAGACGTAGCAATTTTATTGCATCATTTATTGCGCAGATGTTGCATTATAGCAACAATAATGGTTTTCTTGGAAAATTAGTATTAGATAACCGACGTAGGTCTCTGTACAAGATAAAGCAAAACCAGTCGGAGACAGATATGGCATATTGATCGAGCCATCGATGCGACAACAATTTGCCGGTCCGCTCGGTTCGAGTGTCGCTATGCAAATGCCCGCGCTCCATTTTCCGCTCCGGGCGGCGTCGGCGGCGGTGTCGTCGGTGCGACCGCGCGGCTCGGCCGCTGGCGGCTGGCGGCTGACGGCGGCGGCCGGAGGGCGCTGCATGCCGGATGCTCCGCTGTCGTAGCAGGAAATTGAGAACGCTGCATAAATCCTGATCCTACAAACCAAATTTGATTCAACCTAATCCGGATATTGATACGAAACAAATACCGCTGACGGATAGCTTTTATAATGATCCGAACCACAATTTCCCTTTTTAAACGACTCCAAAACAAAGGAGGAGGTTCTCAATTCGGTTGTATGTTTTATTATTTTTATCATCATTATTATTATCATTATTATTTTTTTTTATGTTTGTTACCTCATAACTCCGTCATTTATTAACCGACCTGGAAAATTATTTTTTTATTTGAAAGGGCATGCTTGCAGATTGGTCCCGTTTCTATAAAAATCCAATTATGATGATGGGATCCATGAGGAATTGACGGAACTCTTCAAATTTTATAGGCATACATAAGGTGATTTTAGTATATTCAGTAACACACCAGTCATTTTCATCCAGAATATGTAATTTTTTGTAGTGAAATTGAGGAATCGAAGAGCTGGAGTATAATAAGTGGAACCGTAGAGCTCAACTTAACTGTCAGAGATACAAAGAAAGCCGCGGTAGTAATTTTTTTCACTGTGACGAGCATTTTCTATTGAATTGATTAACATTGAAGATTTGGAGTACCTGATGGGGATCCTCAGAGCCCAGCGAAGCTATCAGAGATACGGAAAAACCACATTAGCAAAAGTTTTACAATATGATGACCACTTTCTCTTGGTGTATGTGTTACGCACAATCCCCGAAATGTCTTTTTATTTCGGCCATTAAGCGTTCTAACACGATCATTGATGGTCATTCCGCAGACTGGCAAACACGAAACAGCCAATTGCCGAATTCGGGGTTTGGCAGGTATGTAAAACGACCAATCCGCGGAGTGGTATTGACAAAATGCCAGACCCCGAACAACATTTAAAAAAACGATGTCATGGTCGTCGGGTCAACATGGGTCATGTCTGCGGGGATGAGTTGTCAGTGCGGGGTTAAGTTATCAGTGCGGGATGAGTTATCAGAACGGGGATGAGTTGTCAGTGTGGGATAAATTGTCAGCGCGGGATGAGTTGTCAGTAGGGAATGAGTTGTCAGTAGGGAATGAGTTGACAGTGCAGGGATGAGTTGTCAGTGCGGGGATGAGTTATCAGTGCGGGGATGAGTTGTCAGTGGGGGATGAGTAGCCTGTATGGGGATGAGTTGCCAGTATGGGGATGATTGTCAGTGTGGGGATGAGTTGTCAGTACGGGGATGGGTTGTCAGTGCGGGGATATTTTCTATTGAATTGATTAACATTGAAGATTTGGAGTACCTGATGGGGATCCTCAGAGCCCAGCGAAGCTATCAGAGATACGGAAAAACCACATTAGCAAAAGTTTTACAATATGATGACCACTTTCTCTTGGTGTATGTGTTACGCACAATCCCCGAAATGTCTTTTTATTTCGGCCATTAAGCGTTCTAACACGATCATTGATGGTCATTCCGCAGACTGGCAAACACGAAACAGCCAATTGCCGAATTCGGGGTTTGGCAGGTATGTAAAACGATTTCGTAGCGAGATGCCCACTATCGCGCTTAGTCAACTTTTCAATATTTTCATACAAATTATAGCACTATGCCCACTTTTCCAAATCTCCAGACAAAAGATCGCAAAATGACGAAAA
>JARACY010001552.1:0-56115 GCA_029255725.1 Scrobipalpa atriplicella
AACATCATCCCCACTCCTAAGCACATCGTCGGCTGGATCAAACATTGCTTCAATAAGAGAGAAAGTGGGTCTATTATTGTAAGTATTCACTATGTTAATTCAGTACTTTAAAATACCAAATAACTAACTTGTCAACGCAACATTTTTGATTAGCTGGTTGACTTGAATTGAAAGTGTTTTTTTTTTATATTTTGACCTACCTATGATCTTTGTAGGTATAACAAATTACCAGCGCATATTTTGAGTATATACCACCTGTCGTTAAAACTCACCACAGGTCAAATACAAATCATCTATGTACGAATAGGTATATCGGAATTAAAAATCATAGCAATTTGTCTTTGTATAACAGAATATAAACCTATCCTTTAATCCAAATAGAAACCTATTGACGGACTTATCAAAGAATAAAACAGATTTTGAAGGCAATAACTTTCCGTACAGAACAAATCCCGTGAAAAGGCCCGCCAAGACCACGAAGCAGTAATGCGTGTACTAGTCCGTCGTTACGTCACCGCAGAACAGCGAGCCCGAGACGAGGTCGGCGTCACCGAGGATGACGTCATGGAGATCAGACAAGACATCTCCACCTTGAGATACGAACTCATAGACATACTCCACAACAACGGCATGAAGACGCCAAGAGTCAGTATGCAGGACGCCACAGGTAAAGGTTGGTATTGGAGATGTTACGGATGTTGGAGACATCTCAAAATTTTCAATTGGCTTTGGTAATTCACTTTTATTTCAAAGATAAAAAAAAAACATTGGATAAAAAAATCTGTGATTGGCTATACCTAATCGCATAAAATGCGGAGAAAGATGTCGAAATTAATGCAGATGTTCCGTTTACGGATACAGTTGCAGACATCTCTAACACCTCTAGTACGAAGAGTAGGAGCATTTATTTTACAGAAATGTTTGCTCCTACATTTTTATAGTATTTCGTATATGATCTATTTGCTCTAGGCAAAAACTACTCGTTTTTTAATCGAAGATTCTCAATCCTTTATTTATTTGCCTTCATGTTGTTGGTCCTACTGGATTTTTTTCCTTTTGGTTTTTATTCTCAATTTACTAAGGGTCATGATCTCTCTGAAGGATTTTGCTACTGAATACGTACGAATAGTATAAGCATATCATTTTCCTTTATCTTGTACCCAGTTGATTGTTTCACTCCTGTTGGTGCTAATATAAGTCCTCTTGTCTTGGTTTCTTCACTTGCGTCTTTATTATTTGAATGTACCTACTTCATTACAAATGTTTTTTCAGTCGCCGGTAAGAAAGGCAAAGTGATGGAGAGGCGTATTCTGAAGGACTTCCAGATCGGAATCGTAGAGGGTATAATCAAGGATGTGATCTCCAGTGAGAGCAAACCTAAAGACATCTTCAGCCAAATTGCTAAAGCTATAGTCAGGAAGGGCAGCACTGAAAGGTAAGTTGATTAAATGTGCAGGTGTTTAAGATATGTGGAAAAAATAGACTTCACGGAACTTTATTAAAATTATTGAAGCAAGACCGTGATACGATATATTTTAGCGAAAGTAAAACAATATTGATTAGGTTTTTCTGCAGACATGATAATCATCATGATATCGCAGATATACCTACGAGAAATTGAAGCGAAAAGATAGAGAAGACGCTAAATTGGACTAAACACCAAAATATTTCTACCAATTTCTTGAAAAATAATTAAACTCAAGACCTGTTTTGTTGGTTGATGTTGCTGTGAGGCATAACTTAACGCTACAGTACAGTGATTGATCAGTAAAAATACCAATTGTAACAGTGGTGCCTCTATTCCCAAAATTCACGATTTAACGTTGATTCTCAAAATTAACCACTTTCTTCTGGCATTCATTCCTCACAAGATCTTCGGGATCCAGTAAGAAACGCGACTGGAACGCGCTAGTCCGCACGAACACAGTGAAGCGAGACCCCATCGGAACAATGGCCGCTCAAGAGACAAGGCGTAGCAGGCAGTCTTTGAGGGTCCATATCCTGGATAATGTGCAAGCTAGGACGATTGATCCTCAGAAATTGTTGGGTAAGTCACACTACATACCATATACCTCTTCACGAAAATTGCTAGGGTTTGCTCTGTCAATGAAACTGGATAACTTTGACTAGGAAATTCTTTCCGGAAATTAAGAAAATACTTGACTCACCCACACCAAATGATCGCCTCGATCAGACAATTTGTAATTATTTTCGTTTCTGGTTTTTTAATTTTGTTCAGTTTCATTGACTGAGCAACCCCCTATCATAGCTGTACAAGAAGCTGTCTCATCAGTTTGCAGGAAGCTGACCCTTTCACCCCGTATGTTACTTCGATGATGTTTTAAATCTACTCTACTTCTAACGTTCTCAAAAATACCTTTTACTTTATGAGCTTGACTAAAAGATTTATATTTATTGGTAGCGTTTAATTTAAAATGAACAACATCCCTCTTTCAACGCCAAAACTATCAATATTTTGCGTCTTTAAATCATCTACATAGACAACATTGGGTAGATAATATCCTTCAGCTATAACTTCCTAAGTGTGTGTACCTATCTTTTTCCGGTTTTGTATGATATAATTTGAAAAAAAAAAAACTCTCAATCCATATATTATCAAACCTTGTTGAAGGACCATTTTTCTAGAATTGTCTGTAGGTACTGAATTCATGTTATTTTAATCTAGAATACAACCCGAAGCTGTCGGATGTGACACCGACCACTCGAGTGGCTTACGCCAAGTTCATGAGAAGCAAGATCAAGTCGGACTTTAACATCCGGGAGGAGAAAGGTTCTGAATCAGAACTAGAGGACGAGGTGTTTGAGACTCCTACAAGATCAGCAGTTACTAAGAGCGGTAAGTGCATTTTTTTATAATTACAATGAGAGGTCATGCAAAATCAATTCCGACTTTAATATAAGGGTGAAGGGATCCGAGTCAGAACTATAACTAAATAAAAAATAAAACCATATAAAAAATCAACAAGAGCAGTGAGTAGATATTTTGTGTAAGTTTAGATAGAAGGGGCGATAGATGGGGAGCAAAATGTCATTTTCCTATTATGTTAGAATCTCCCTCTGCTTCCGCATCAGAAATCTAGGTAGATTAGACGCAGGAGGTACAGTCAGGAGTACGATTATCTGACCCTAGCTCTTTCACAGTTCTTACTGTGCACAGTTCTTGCTAGGGTCAGATAATCGTACTCCTGACTGTACTGCTGGATTTAGGCGTTCCATAAAAGCTTGAAAACCGAGAGCACCACATAATTTTCGTTATCATTTGTTCATCTGGGAAAGTCCAAAGTTGCGCTACCAACGCGTAGCTATTCTAGAGATTATGAATTTTGTCATCGTGAAATTTTATAGGTACTCCACTCTTAAGCTTAAAGGACTTTGTCCAAATTAATAGTTACTTATATGTCTTTTAAAAATCACCTAATTTCGTATTAAAAAATTTGAATCAAGAACAAACAGATTCATAAAACCTAAACCGTTGCACGCGGTCTGCATAAAACAATGACAAAGGAAACCGCTCGGAAATGCATAGATCCACACGTTTCAATTATACGGACAGCCCGCTTATTTACATAATCGAATGGGAATAGTGTACGGCAAATAATAGACGATTTAATTTTGTTCTGTAGCATTTCTCATAATGGACATCGCAATGATTGAAATGTTGTTTGCAAGGAACCAGTCATTTATTTAAATGACTTTATTAAGGTGATTTGTATGTGTGTGTTGGTAATAACAAAACATAGGTCGAAATACGAAAACTAAAATGTTACTTGTCTTTGAATCAACAATCTGAACCACAAAGTACACTACAAACATGTATTGTTCCGACCTATGTTTCTAGTAAAAAGTGGTTTGAACTCCTTGATATTCTAATTTATTTATTTTATTTTATTTTTATTTGTTCGGCAAATCATCAGCGACAATAAAACAGTAAATAAGAAATATACAAAACTGAGAGCTAATTAATTCTAAATACGTTGAATACACACATCTCAATAAATAGGTAAGTAAAATCCAGTTAAAGTTGTTGTAACACATTCCTAGAAATCAATTACGAAATGTAAGTAAACATCGAAATCCATCGTTCTATAATTGAAATCGCAAACTCGTAATTGAGAAACACAAAACTATATTTCCTTTTTGATTTGTAACGCGGTGATGTGATACGGGTAAAATTTTGATTATTTTGATTTGCTAGTTCTTTGCCTGGGGCAAAGAACTTTGTAGCTTTGTACTAGGTACCTGCCATACTCAGATTTCTTGTACATAAGCTAAGCCATAAAGTAATAATACTAAGTAGGTAGGTATGAAAACGTTTTCATACAATCAATCGCTGATGGGTTAATCCGTTCTTTGAGCAATTAAGTACGGCACTCGTACCTATTCATTCTAGGTACGTTATGTTATAAGGAACGGATAGGCGTATGTTACTATTTTCATCACACTACTGCGACAACTTTCTGCTCCTATTTCTGTACTAATTATATTTATGCATGTCATGTTTTATCTATTGTATTTTTTCCATAGGCAAAAGCTCCCGTGCAAAATCATGTTAAGCTAAAGATAATAAAAAGTCGACAATGCCCTCGATTCTGGCCGCCACATTCTTAACTAATTTTAAGATGGCGCTGTCACTTTCTTTACTTTGACATAAGAACAGGATAGCAAATAAACACATGTGTTTGACGTTCCTAATTTGACATAAGCTGATTTAAATAAGAACCGATCATAGAGCATGTTACTTATTTTACGTTAAACAAGCAATCTAATGTAAAATTTAAGCAATTTAATGTCAGATTAGGAATGTCAAAGTCATGTGTTTATTTGCTATCCTGTTCTTATGTCAAATATAAGAAAGTGACAGCGCTACTAAGAATTAAAATTAGTAACTGGACGGCGTGAATCGAGGCCAATGTAATATCGTGTTTGATGATGCACAGGTCGGTCCTTCCGCGCCCGCTCCCCCATCCCAGAAACTTCAGACGACGAGGGACTGAAAGACAACGAAATGAGGGTCGAAGCTGACATTGAAGAGACAGGTATAAAAAGAAAGTATCAGTTCATCCAAAATTCTACATTTCATTACCCAATTGGCTGTAAATTCGCCTTTATTTCCATTGACGCAAATCTCAAAGTGGTTTCTCCTTTAGGTTCCGAAGGTGGATCAGAGCAAACAAGACCTCTTCAGTCGTCATCACAAGAACCGTCAGAGCCTAGCACTCCAGCGTTCGACCCAGTCACTGACAAACGTTTACCCCCACCACCACAGTTCGAAAACAAAGAGCATATCATCCAGATAGAAGAACCAGAATCGCCTTCTCAATCCTTATTTATAACTAAAGAGGAAGACGAACGCCTTCAAAAACCCCTGTCTCCCACACCAACTCCAAGTGATTCAGAACAGATCCTGTCAGCATCAGCTCTTGATGCTCAATACAAACAAATGTCGGCTCCTCACACTCCACAACCTTCAGGAAGTAAACAGCTGACACCTCCGGAAGAAGAATCTCCTGAACCAAAGACACCAGCCAAAAAGCCTAAGGAATCTAGATCTAGTTTATCAAGCCCTCAGCCTTCCACGGCTCCATCGCCTTTAAAAACTGATAAAGGAAGGTCTAAGATCACTGGGAAGATTGTGTCAGGATGGCTTTAAGATTTAGTTGTAGCAACTAGCAATTTGACCAACTATTTGACGCATATTTGGTCAACTATTTGATTTGACTTATATGCGAATCTTTGATCAACTACTTGATCAGTCGTTTGACGTATTTATTTGACCAACTATTTGACGTATTAGTGAGATAACAAATGCCTTGTAGAGCAATAATTAGTTTATAAGATTAGTATTTAATGTTAGCGTAATACCTAAAAGATCTTTGCTAATACTTATTTAATGCATTTAATTTTCTCATCCGCGCCCATCCGAAAAATGTTTTCAATCTGTGAAACCAATGCGCTTATAAAATTTAAATCATGAAATAAAAATAAACAAATTGTTTATGAAGTTTACTATTTTTCTTCGACATACCAGTGTGCCTAATTTATGGAATTAAGAAAATATATTTTCCAAATAAAACCTATATTTTTCTCCGACATACAAATGAATACATCGATTTCATATTTTGTAATGATTCTTCGAACGTTAGTTTGTTGACATAGTTTATAAGTTAGTGTTAAGGTACAAATTAATAAAAGCATTTACGGTTTATGTTCCTTTAATTGAAGTAAATAATCTACTGCTCCTTGCTGATCACAGCTATCTTTCCACCGGAGTTTGGTGCAGAGGGTCATGCTGTTTCTTCGGCGTAAGTTATGTATTAATCTTCTGGGTGAAGTCAATAGTTCTATCATCAAATCTTATTTTTATTTTGACTTTCACTCTGCCTAGAGTCCAAAGAAAAGCTTTTGCAAAGAGTCCTAAGAAAAGCTTTTGCAAAAAAAATATACGTGTAAGTGGGATAGCTTCCCGCACACTGATAAGAATTTCTGATTCAACAAAACTGAACAATTTTCACAATTAATTTCTTCTTCCAAATTAAAGAAAAATGACTCTACTATACAAATTGTCTGATCGAGGTCATAATTGATAATTAATTAATTAATTGCAGTCAAAAAATATATTTTCATTTCCTGAAAGAATTTCCTGGTGAAAGTTGTTCAGTTTCGTTGACTGAACCCCTATCAGTTTGCAAGACGCTGTCCCTTGCACCCAGTATAATAGTACTTGTATCTACCTTACGTGAGCGAGGATGAAACTAACTTAAGGTATAGTTGGAGGCAACTAACTTGACTTAGAATAACACCGTCCGTTCATAGAAAATTCGACCTTAATCACAGTTTGGTATACTCTATGGATGATTGAGAATTTTATTAATTTAGTATTATTTAGTAGGTACTATTTATTATTCCATATTTCAATAACATGAAAATATAGGATCTACCAGCCGATGAGTTTCTTCCCGGGGGGTTCTACGTCAACTAATAAATTAACCCTTATGGTATGTGTAAAAACCAGTACCCTCGTTCAATCCCCTAGATTAGGTAGCCGACCCCGAGAGATACGGGAAAAAGGCTAGGAAGATGATGATGATGTATAAAATAATAATAAATTAATACGAATAATAATAATATGAATTTCTCAACTAACCTATAATAGTATATTAGGCAACGAGGGAATAAAGCAGTGTCTAACGTCACGGGCAGCATATTGAATCCTGAGCGGAATGAAGGATTCTAGGATTAATTCCCGAGCGCAGCGAGGGAATTAAATCTTTAATTCCTGAGCGAAGCGAGGGAATTATGACAAGAATCCTGAATGTAGCGAGGGATTCAAGTCTGCCCAAGGCGAAGACACATTTATTCCCGAGGAGCATACTATATTTTACACACCTACTGCACAGATTACTTAGACGGTGGCAGGCGTCTGTAAGATAATAAAGCTCAGAAATATACCTAATCATGTAATATTGATACATAAATAAATATTGAAAACATACCAGAAGCAACAGATCCGAAAGTCAATTCACACTCACTGAACTACACTTCACGTTCACAATCCACTACCTACGTATTTTTCCAAAAAACGAATTGATCGTATTTAACATATTCAACATAAATAACAAAATACGATAAAATACTAGTCACAATGTCTTCTGGAGTCAAAATATTAATTTCACTCGACAATTTACGAAATGGAAGTAATAATCAATGAGAGAAAAACTTTTGCAAAATCAAACCGCGTTTTCTTTTTTTTAGTTTCTTTTTTTTATACAAAGCAAAGAGCACATACAGATAACTAGTCATACAGCCTTTTTACACTCGCCGGGAGGCGCAGAAGGCGAGTGTGGCAACAGTTTTAATACACACACAGCCATATTTTTTTTTTCTGAAAATTATTTTCTTAGTAGTTCACATGACATTCCAAATTCAAATCACATAATAACCCTTGGGCTATTAAGGATTTCCATACAACTTTAAATCCCTTGGGATTATTTTCTTGCTTTAAACGCAAGTTCCTTGATACATTATGTTGATATAATAATGCAGAGGTGTGTAAAAACAATTATACCTAATTATCGTATACATAACAATTTTTTTATTCAATAAATTAAAAATATATTACAAATTACACATACCAAATCCTATCAATATAATATTTATCTACTACAAATTACATTACTATATCAAATAATACTATTATATTAACTTAGGTATTAAATACACTAAACAGCAATCAAAATTATTCGAAATATTAAAATTATTTTAAAATGCTCGTATAAAATTGTGACCCTACTCTATACAAGTTAACGTGCTAAATCATTTTCTGTTTCTTTTGTTTAATATTCATGGTAGTCCATAGCAGAGCGTAGAGTCATGCAGTCGACCTCGTCAATCTTCAGAGTGTTCATCTTGACGTTAATGTCTTCCTCAAGTTGGATCTGAACTTGTAACAGATAACGGAGGCAAGCTGTGGCGTCTTGAAGCTGCTCAAGCTTGCGAGGTATCAACTGGCGCTCTTCAAGCAAAGAATTTCCACAATAGTCTTTTGTGTAATACAATAGAATAGGTTGTAATACAGAAGAGTAAATAGAGCTAGCGCGACTTGTTAAATCAGTGGGCTGTAATCACTTATTTACGACTGGTAAATCAATGGTTGTAATGCTCATAATTAATTGCAATGCTAATGTTGTACGGCATACATACCGAGACTGACCCAGACTGTCGCGTGAATCCGCTGAAACTTTGAACAAGTACGAGCGCCTTTTTAATGAAGATCCTATGGGGGCAGATTGATCTCTCCCCGTCTTTGTGAATCGGTTACAAGTTCGTTGAGAAATGGAAACGCCTTTGAGTTGTGATACTCCGTATATTAATAAGAAATACAACAAATACAATCTGAGCAGGATCTTCAAACCTTACCGCCAGCCGTCAGAGAGATGTTTTTTTTTAATCCTCCCATGATATTGGAAGGCAAAAAACTTGAACCTTCTGAGTGTATTTTCTTCACATTTTTTTTAGTCTAGAGCGTAGACACCAGCGGTCCAGAGAGATGACCATCGGAATTAGTGTTGTAGCATATTACAATTCAATACAATACACTTTATTGCACAAAAACACAGAAATTACAAATTCAATAAACAGAAAAGTAGTACAATTGGCGGCCTTATTGCTAATGTATAGCAGTATCTTCCAGGCAACCAGGCAGTAGGAAACAGCGGAATAAATTAATAGACGCGGGTCAGTGCAACAAAAATATACATATTGTATCAGATGTAACATTATCTAAATAGTGATGTGCTTCTATACAAATCATTTACTTTATTTTAAGAATTTATAGATTTTCAGAACGTACCTATTAAGTATTTGTCTTTTGTCGTGAATTTTCGCGCTCGCTACGCTCGCGGTGCATATGTTAGTTGGTTGTTTCTCGCGTTACGATTTCACGCTTGCTACGCTCGCGTTACATATTAATTGGAGGTTTGTACGTATCGATCAATTAATTCTGGTTACTAAAAATTTCGCTTACGCTTCTCTCGCCGATTATATTTTTTTATAGGTACTGTTTTTTATTACCAAGTTTTAAACATTTGATGGAATAAATGGTGTACCTACCCAGAGACCTATTTCCATCTACCGAAGAAAAGCTTTGAGCTATTTTTAGCCAGATATTTTTAGTATACAAGGGGGTCGCGTAGTCAAAAAGGTTGAAAAACACTGGTTTAGATGACGAATTATAAAATAAATAATTAAATACTAATAATAACAATTTGTGTTTCTCACTCAACTCACTGTAAGAAATTTTTTTTAATTCAATAAATTAAAATACAACAAATCATACAATTATATCTATCCACTACAAATTACATTATTGTATCAAATTATATTACTAACTTACTTAGGTATATTACATACAATAAGCAGCAACCAAAATTATTCGAAAATTTAAAATAATTTTAAAATGCTCGTATAAAATTGTGACCCTACTCTATACAAGTTAACGTGCAGGAAATCATTTTCTGTTTCTTTTGTTTAATATTCATGGTAGTCCATAGCAGCGCGTAGAGTCATGCAGTCGACCTCGTCAATCTTCAGAGTGTTCATCTTGACGTTAATGTCTTCCTCAAGTTGGATCTGAACTTGTAACAGATAACGGAGGCAAGCTGTGGCGTCTTGAAGCTGCTCAAACTTGCGAGGTTGATACCTCGCAAAGTCCAGTTGATACCGGCGCTCTTCAAGCAAAGAATTTCCACAAGAGTCTTTTACCAATTCACCTTCAACTCTTTGAGCCCTTCTTCCCAATCTTGTATCTGCCAAACCAGCAACACCTTCTTTAACGGCAAGCTCTTTCTGCAGCACGATAATTTCATCCCGCAAATCAGAAATCTTTTTAGTGGTCTCACGGTGCATTTCTTCTAATTTAGCTTTCGCCAGTTTCGTGTCTTTGATTCGCTCGTTGAACTCATGGTTACTCTTCCTGTATGCAGATTTAAGATCCTCAATCACTTGTTTGAGAAGAGTATCCACGTACATGCGGATGGGACGCGCGCTAGTCACCTCTCTTGCGGCATCGCGAATGTTTTTAGCAGAATATGCATTATATTCATCTGCTGATACGTTCGCTGGATCAAGATTAGACAATCCTTCGTAGACAGAAAGGCAGATATCCGTGTGTTTCAAAGAGAGATTGCTCTTATCGATGTCGATAGCGCCTTGCTTATATTGAAGGTCGCGGTCGACCATGTAGCGCGTGGATCGTAGGCGCCTCATCTGCTCTTGAAGTTGCTCAAGGATCCGCTTCAGCAGGCTTTGTCCCCCAAGAATGGTCACGATCTCTTGCTGGAGGGCAGATTCTACATCATCGACGACCAGATCGATTCCCAAGCGTCCATCGCGCAACATCAAACACTTGCGAATAACAGTCAGAGCGTTGGATTGCAAGAAATTAAGACAATCTTGTATCCTGACTTTATAAACGTTTAAAGATTCAAGCTCAAGACAGATTTCTTTTCTAATCAGCTCCAACTCAGTCTTGATGAAGTTGATATCACCGATACGTTCTTCTAGTCTCCGCTCGGTGGTGGATTGCATCATCATGGAGCGCTCTTCCGTCTCGTCGCAGACTCGGCGGCATTCTCCGAGGATTCTGTCAGCGAGCTGCTTCTGGTCCTCGGTGTTCCTGCATCGCTGGAGGTTGCTCCTTATCCACTCGTCGAGGGTGAACTTGGCTGTTCTCGGTGGTAAGGCGACTATTGCTTGTTCAGCAAACCTCGTGATATCCACTGGAGCTCCTATCTCGTGGCACACCCCAAACTGCTTCTCTCCCATTACAGGATTTTGTTACTCGAATAAAATTATATAAAACTGGTCACTAATAGTTAGTTATTCAAATATTATTTTCAATTCAATTTTTTGTGGGCTTTTTCAAGAAATGTATACAAATCAAATATAAAAACAGAAGTCACCACAGAGAAGAGTAATAATAATTCAATGAAAGAGTCGCCAGTGTCAAGTTATTTAGGACCTTTTTATAAGGAGGTAGAACCTGGAAGTCACGGAGGTCCTGGGTTCGATTCCCCGGGAACACAAAGTTGATATTTGTTAATTTATCACTTTATGAGATTTTCCCCAGTTTGGTTAGGACATTGCAGGCTGAATCACCTGATTGTCCGAGAAGAAAAAGGATTCCGTGCTTCGGAGGGCACGTTAAGCCGTTGGTCCCGGTCGCTGTCATTAATAGTGGTCGTTAAACAAACCATGTCAGAGGCCTATTAGCTGTACAATTAGGCGGTTTAAAAACTTTGACAACAGGGTTAATCGGGTCGATCGACTTGATCTTGATACCCATAAGACAGAAGAAGAAGAATTAATTTACAACATATATTTGATAATCCTAAACCATATGAAGAATAAATATTTAAATAATGGATACGCTGGCATTATAATTATACGGGACGGCCTTGAGCACAGCCATAGGATTAATTTAGATTGGTGAAAGCAAGGCATAAAGTTGTGAAGTTAAAAAAATTATATACAAGTAGTTTAACTAAATAATAAAACCTCTGCGCTTCATGGTTTGTTGCTTGATCGATTTTTGTATATTTGTAACCATGACAACAACACGGTTGTTTTGTCAATCGAAACTGTCACTATTATCCAGACTTTTGTTCTTGCTTTTGTTTTTTAGACATCTGATGATGAAAACAATATTTTAATACCAAAATCATTGTTACCTAGTTTTATATAATTATTTGAAGAACGAAATCATACAATGGGGGAGGAACAGTTTGGGGTGCGCCACGTGATAGGAGCTCCAGTGGCTATTACAAGGTTTGCTGAACAGGCTATAGTAGCCTTACCACCGAGAACAGCCAAGTTCTCCCTCGACGAGTGGAAAAGAAGCAACCTCCAGCGATGCAGGAACACCGAGGACCAGCAGCAGCTCGCAGATAGGGTCCTCGGAGAATGCCGCCGAGTCTGCGACGAGACGGAAGAGCGCTCCAATATGATGCAATCCACCACCGAGCGGAGACTAGAAGAACGTATCGGTGATATCAACTTCATTAAAACTGAGTTGGAGCTGATTAGAAAAGAAATCTGTCTCGAGCTTGAATCTCTAGGCATTTATAAAGTCAGAATTCAAGATTGTCTTAATTTCTTGCAAGCCAACGCTCTGACTGTAGTTCGCAAGTGCTTGATGTTGCGCGATGGACGCTTGGGAATCGATCTGGTCGTCGATGATGTAGAATCCGCTCTTCAGCAAGAGATCGAGACCATTCTTGGAGGACAAAGCTTGCTGAAGCGTATACTCGAGCAACTTCAAGAACAGATGAGGCGATTACGGTCCACGCGATACATGGTCGACCGCGATCTTCAATATAAGCAAGGCGCTATCGACATCGATAAGAGCAATCTCTCTTTGAAACACACGGATCTCTGCCTTTCTATCTACGAAGGATACTCTAATCTTGATCCAGCGAACATATCAGCAGATGAATATAATGCATATTCTGCTAAAAACATTCGCGATGCCGCAAGAGAGGTGACTAGCGCGCGTCCCATTCGTATGTACGTGGATACTCTTCTCAAACAAGTGATTGAGGATCTCAAATCTGCATACAGGAAGAGTAACCACGAGTTCAACGAGCGAATCAAAGACACGAGACTGGCAAAATCTAAACTAGAAGATATGCATCGTGAAACTACAAAGAAGATTTGTGATTTGCAGCATAACATTGTCTTGCTGCAGAAAGCGCTTGCTGATAAAGAAGGGCACGTTGGTTTGGCGCATACTAGATTGGGAAAAAGGGCTCAGAGAGTTGGAGCTGAATTGGTGAGAGACCCTGGTGGTCAGTCTTTGCTCTACGAATGCGAGTTGATACGTAACAGCGTTGTGCAGCTTCAACAGATGCTTCACGAGGCCACGTCATCGCTCCGTTATCTTTCCCAAACTCAGATCCAACTTGAAGAAGACATTAACGTCAAGATGAATACTCTGAAGATCGACGAGGTCGACTGCATGACTCTACGTGCTACTATGGACTACCATGAATATTAAACCCAAAACTACATAAATTGATGATTAGGTATACCTAGCTAATAGGTACTTTTGAAATGCATGTGTGTACAAAAAAAAATATTTCATTTATTTATTATCATAGATCCTATGATAGAATCATTTCAAAATTGCATATTGTTTTGATTGGCTTTTAATTATAATTGCAATAGGTATTATAATTAACTTTTTTATTCCTTTTTATTACATCAACTAAAACACCATATTGGTCACAACAGCACACGTGATTAGGAAATCATACGCTGATGCTGTGCTGATGCACCTCCATCCAACCTCCATTACATCACAATCCCCTCCCACACAATATCGTGGGATCAATTTGATAGTCTTCCTACTTAGCTCAACTTTATGCTGTGGAGGTGTACCTAAATACATACATATAATCACGCCTTTATCCCTAGTGGGGTAGGCAGAGCGTCAACGACCTAAACAAAGGTCGTTCCGCAACGTCTGACAAGTTTTGAGGGTTATTCCAGATTGATCTTTATATTGCTATAGTGACAGGTTGTCAGCCCGTCGCCTAAATTACAATACTGAAACCCTCGAATCCATTAGCTGGGTGGCATGCCCGGGAGGAAATTCAGCTGGCACATTTTATGTTTTTCTATCACTCCTAGTACAGCATGGTACCTACTTTCTGTAATACACCCTCACTCACAGCGCTCGCGCTGGCTCCTCCAGATTCACATATTTAGTGTAGGTAATTGAGGGTTGTTAGCATTTATGTCACCCACATCTGGAAGTTTCCCGGAAGGGCTACGTGTTATTTTCGCTATATTCGTTTTACCTTGTATTTGTATACTCGGCGTTTTTAATCTAGCCTCGAGCAATGAGGCGTAAATTACAAGATCTTTTACCTTAACACGTTAGCTGCTTATCACACCATCTTTTTTTTTAAGTAGTACTTTCCTATAGAAGACAAATACGCGTACGCGTTTATGTATCACTTCTAAGTATAGGTAAACTGCAAAAATATTTGTTTTCATTTCAAATTTGAAATGTGTAAGTATTTAATTTGTAAACATCTCATAATACCTACCTATTTAAATATCCAATGGCTAAACGGCTGAGAAGTATAGGGTAGTCAGATTGTTAATGTGTAGGTTGTACCTATTAATAGCAAAATGTAATTTATCCAGTTCAAATTAGCCAATTATTTTACTTGGTCTTGTCGTCAATTAAATTAAGTAGAACAACCCAAATAATTTTATTTCTGAATACCTACATTGTGTGTAGGTACTGCGTTATACGCAGGCACTCTGTGTGCCTGAAACAAACAATGCTTTGAAAAATTACAGAAATCTAAATAAATAAGATCCTACTAAAGTCTGTGCGAAAAGAGAACAGGCATAGAATTTGAAGGCGCGCATTGGTATTTAATTAACCGTCACTTGGTCGTGTGAGGTTTATGCCCAGCTCTTTAACCTTAACCTTCTACATTAAATTTTGGAGGTTTTAGGTCAAAGACCTAGGCACAAACCCCACGCAACCAGCCGTGGGTTAATTAATACAAATGTGCAGCCTCAAATTGGCTACTTTCCAACTAGTCAAATCAGCAACTTTTTATGAAATGTCAAAAACGCTTTTTTGTATGAAAATAGTAAATTATATGACGTCACATTTTAGTAAATATTGACTAATCAAATCAATAACTTATATACTTTTAATTCGATTATTAAAATTTAAATGCGCATTTTTCTTTTAATGATGAATGAAATCCACAATATTTTTAGCCATTAGTTTTAAGTAAGTATAAACGTTTTGAATTTTTTAAGCTACCCAGTCAAGTACCCGATTCCATGCCTGTTCTCTATTCTCACAGACTCTAACATATAACCGGCCTGAAATGCGCCCCTAAAATAGACTTCTTCGCTTATCTCTTTCGTTGCGCACTTCACATCACATACGACACAAGTTAAGCTGGCAGGCGCCGCCGCGCTCATACAGTCGTACTCGTACAAGGATCTTTTGGCGCGTGGGTGACATTGACGGCACAGATTACCTAGTATACATAACCTAACGGACATGTCACCCACGCGCCAAAAGATCCTTGTACGACTGTAAGTAGGTAATCTGTGCTGGCAGGTTAGGTGACGCGTAGAGTTTTGTTAGCCATTTTTCAGACTGGACTCCACTGTTGTAATAAGATCGCCGATTATCGTATGCATTTTTTTTACCTTGCATAAGTATGAAGTACCTTTTGAGTAACTAAGTTGGATTACCTACAGCTACAGGTTTGCCCGTTTGTGATGTATGCCATGTATGTACGTAATTATTAAAAGCCCAAACATAATTAAAATACATTTTATTTTCCATTTGCATTACAATTTATATAGTTTTTTTTTAACGCCCAATCCACCTTGAAGTACAAAAATACGAATATTTATACTTAGTAAAATACAATTAATAAAAATTACCATATTCACACACTACAACACAAACAGGGTAAGTACAGACAGACCTATAAATTAAACTAATACATTACATACGTTTTTGTATCAAAATTGTAATCAAATTCTTATTTAACACAAAGATCGAAGCTAGCAAAATAACCAGAAAACTATGCCAATACAATAAACTTCTCCTTAAATTATTATAATTAATAATTTAACAAGGGTACAAAATACAAAAACCATCGAAATAATATTATAGAGCACATAAACGATAAAACTAAAAAAAAACGATAAGAAACGTTAACATATAATAATAATCCAGATTTAAATCCGTTGCAAAAACAATTGACGAATATGGTGCCAGGTCAGAATAGTATCGATAAAACTATTTTTTAACGGATTTAAGTTGTGTTTATTTAATTTTGATTTTTCCGTTAAAAAATAGTTTTATTGATACGAGTTACAGTTGTGCAAACTTTAGAAAACGTGCAGAATAGTATCATTACGCATACAAAGGATGTAAGGGACAGCTTCCCGCAAATTGACTATTCCCTGGGTTGTTCGAAACTGAACAACTCACTTTTCACCAAGAAATTATGTAAGAAATAAATTAAAACTTGACTTCCTAATGGATATAAATTTCCTGACTATATAAAACACCTTGTACTGTACCCACCAACCCGCCTACCGAGGCAGTCAAAATGTCAATTTCCCCCCTCATAGGGAGGCCCATTTCGAGCAAGCAGACTGTTTAGCTGATTTTATACAAAAACAATACTGAACAGTAGAATAAAAATAAAACAAAGATGGCTGCCCCTCGATACGGTATCAAATATCGTTTACAAGGCGACTAAAAGGGTCTACCAGACATTCATACTAGTCATGAATTTGACGCTCTGGCACTACCCTCTGCTCGAACTTATTATTGAGGACATTTGTCACCGCATCTGAGGGTTGAAGAACTATCTGAAGCTATACATTCTTTGCTACGAGTTTTACTACAATGACTACGGCGTAGAAGGCTTGCTACGAGTATTAAGTACTACGATTTACGCCGTAGCTGTGATTTGATAAAATTAATCTCAGACACATCTTACAAACAAAATGAAAAAACATTGACTCGATTAACAAAATCAAGATGGGATTTATGATAGCGTTTTATTTCAATGGAATGTCGGCAGTGTGTAATAAAGATTCTATCAATGATGATTAACTGATTTACATTTAATATAATTATAGTTAAACAGAGGTTAAATTAATAGTTAAATCAACGTGTGTCATCGAAAAATCTTCGGTCAATTCGGCTTTTTTTTGGATGATTCAAAAATAAACGTTTGATGTTCTCTTTCCAAAAATATAAATAGCTACCTATGCTTTTCTTTAATCTTAAAAATAAATATAAAAATAATTCTTTTGATTTAAATTTTGCTATTTTCTTATTAGATGCAATATGATCTCGATGATCGAATCTTCCATAAATCTAAAAATATGATTGTGTTGTACATTTGTACTTACCCCAATTTCATTTTACGAGTGTCGTTCTCGCCCCTTCTTTTACCGCTACAGATACAATACAGTAGCCATAAATATCATTAGGTATACCCACAAAACAAAATGTCTCGCTTTTTATTTGGGTTCCCGAGTTCTCATTGTCTTGGATTATTATATTCCATGTAAAGATTTTGCGTTCTTTTTATAAGTACTAAGTTCTAAGATTTTTTTCTTTAGATGTTTACAAATACTCTATTCAAAATTCAACTGCTTTTTTTTTAAACTTTTACACTTATAATCCGTGCACATAAAAAAACGATCTATAAATGGCCGACGCTCGCATGCGTTCTCGCTCACTCTCTATTAGGTAGAGCGAGAACGCATGCGAGGCGGACCAATCACGAAGCGAGCCGACGCCATTTTCAAATCGTTTCTTAAACGCACGGCTTATACATACTCTTTCCAGTTGCAAGCGAATTATACCATTATCTTTTGACTAATTTTATTTTGTCGAAACTCTACTACTATGTTATTTGGGTTTTTCTTATTTTATTCATGTATTAATTGAATTTCAACTTTAAATGAAACGTCATCCCAAGTTTGGGAGTCCTATCTTCCATTCTAGATGTACGTACGATCACAGGAATGGCACGTCATTTTTGTTTTGACACATAAGTAGGTACTCATATTATCCCGATTGCAAACATTTTCCAAATTCTAATTTCGAACGCTTCTACAGCCAGCCAGTCTTAGGCTGTCTTCGTATGGTTTTCACGTCCTCCAGTTTCTTGCCGGGCGGCCGGAGGGGCTCGGGTGACGGCGGGGGGATCAGCTGTTCTGTACTCGAGGTGGAGGCCAGCCGCTGCGGGGGGGTGGGGGGCGAGGGGGTGCGCTGGAAGATATAGAGCTCATTGATAGCAAAACATGCAGCCAGCAGGTATACCCGTCAGATTTCTGGCTCAAGTATTTATATGACATGCATTGTTTCATGTAAACCAAAAATAAGTTATCAAAGATTCATTAAATAAAAATCTGCAGCATGCTAACACAGATCAGAAAAACCATGCTAATCATAATAAAAATGAAGCAAAGCCAAAAACACCTATGAATTTGGGTTTTTAAATCGAATCTAATAGTCATCATTATAATCAGCAGATGTATTAAGCATATTATTACGTGCATGCTTACCCTAATTATTATTTCTTTTAAGATAAGTTTGCTTTGTCTAGACTTGAGTCGACTTTGGGGGTTGCACTATAACCCTCAAACAATAACTGAACAAAGCAAGAAAAAAGGTTGATTGGTAGCCAGGTAGAGTCAGTTGACCCCCCTTGTACAGTCTACCAACGAAGTAGGATCAAAAACAAGTAAAAACATTTTTACCGGCAGTTTTGGTGACGTAGGCGCAGCTGGTATAGGCGATGGAATCCTGTCAGTTGGCGTTGTAGGCCTCGAAGAAGGCGTAGTTGGCCTTGAAGATGGCGTAGCAGCTCTAGACCCTGGCACGGGAGTAGCAGATTTCGGCGGGGAAGGTGGTTTGACTGGAGACGCTGGTCTTGATACCTTGGGAGGGGAAGGTGGTTTGGATGGGGCAGAATGTACTGGTGGCGTGCTTGGGGTTACTTCCATAGTTGGTGCTGGTGGAGCCTGTTGGGAAGAATTAACAGCTATGATGTGATCATGCATGTATGATCAAGCTAAATTAAGCCATCATGTAAGCGTTTTCAAAAGAATAGGCATCTTGAAATAAAAGGGAAAGCTCATGCAATGTTGCTTTCCATTTTAAGCATCATAGTTATTTCACACATGCATTAATAAATTAATTAAGATGTAATCTACCTTCCAGTTTATTATTCTGTAGAGCAGATACATAACACAACTGATAAATCCCGTAATTCTGTTTAATATCAAATGTTCACAGATAATAAATTCGTAAATTTTATCATTAAGTAAGTAGTTATTCACAGTTTTAAAATTGTAGGTACAACATGTACAACATACAACGTGTAACAGAAAGGGTATTGTGAATCTACCCATGAAACTAAACAACTTTCCCTAAGAAACATAGGTCGAAAAACGAAAAAAAAATTGTGACCTTTCATACAAAATGCATTAGCTGATAGCGTATTTAGTATTGGCAGTCAAATTTTTTTTTTTTGTATTTCGACCTATGTTCCTTAGGGAAAGTTGTTCAGTTTCATGGGTAGATTCACACATTTCTCGATGCATATACCCATCTGTTACACGTTGTATATGTCACCAAATGGATTTACCTTAGGTTTCACTACAGCGGGTGGAGGTGGTATGGCACCATCGACTGGTTTAATCTCCGGTGCAACTGGTCTCGCCACGGCTATGTCTTCCAGAGATTTACTGTCTTCAGAGGCTTCAGCCTAGTGAAGAAATATTAATATAAAACACGCGCAATAAGGGAAAGCCTTGTATAAGGTGGACTGTAAACATTTAGAGATATTGGGAAGCCATTGGATGTATGCACAAGGAACCCCAAAACCTCTGGATGCATTTGGAAGAGGGTAAAATATGTGGACAGCTGCTGGAGCATTAGACATTTTACGACAGACGATGATAATTTAAATTTACTAAAATAAAATCAACATCTATGTTTATCCATTTTTGGGGGGTTTCTTGTTTAACGACATATGTGATGGTGGTGCAGTCTTAACAATGGATTACTTATTCTGCTGCCCTATTTTTCTGAGATCATGATCTATGGCCTAAAGCAAGCACCAGTGCTGTGTCGTAGCCAGATGCTGAATCAAGGGTATGTAAAAGTTTGAAAATTTTATCGAAGGTTAAGAAACAGCAAGATAAGTATTTAAACGAAAGAAGATACCAACCTCATCGCCAGAAGGCATTGCAGGTGGTTTCCTCTTTATTACCTTTGGTGGTGTATCTCCTGGCACTCTCTTTGCTCTTAAAGGACTCGGTTCTAAATCAACAACAAAAAAGTTTAAGTTTAGTATATATTAAATTTTGAACGTTCATACCCTGGACAACGGCATAATGCTTGCTTGTGTAAAATTTCGGCTGAGCGATCTTAAAAAAAAGATAGTATTCTGAAATGGGAAAGCCATCGCTGCCGTCCAAATCCTCCTGCTGAAGTCAGACTCTAAGCAGCTGAATTGCTGCATTCTGCTATATAGCATTGATGTTTGGGAATGCCAACATTCAAAGCTTTTGGTGTGAGCTCTTCCAGTGGCTCACCCCATCATCGTCGACTTTTGTCTCAGACATCATCCATCAATGACTTAGACAAACTTATCACGAATAAAAAAAGACTTGACATGACCATCCCCCCTTACCTCCATTGACAGGTTGTGATGGCTCTTCAGGTACCGGGCTGACTGATCTCGGAGTTCGTGCTGGACTGGGACCTACTGGAGTAGGTGCTGGTGAAGTCTTCGGTGTCACCTACAAAATATTTAAAAAGGTAGAGGCAAAGTAACTGCTAGAGCTAGACAAATCAGCATCAATGACGTCGATGTTTTGGAGTAGTATATATATATTAATATTATTAAACACTGGTTTATCATTATGTGGGCAGAAAGATAGCCAAGTTGAAATGGATACGTGGGAAAATGTTCTCATCCAACCGGAACCCTCTGATGGGCAACTTCGTTGGGAAAAAATCTTCAAAAATATGGTGAGTGAACACATCGCAAGGATTGGTGGGAAGCTGCCAAAGATTATGAGAGATGGAAAGAGATGACACTGCACTGACCTGTTTCGGTGACACGGAGCGGCTTTGGGTTCCAGCTGCAGTCAGTAGACCACCCAAGCCACCAGCCATTGGAGTTTCTGTTTGAAGATTTTGTTTGTCATTGTCATTAAACAAAATATAGGTAAGATAAATCATAGCAGATTTTTGGGTCATCGCCGACATGAGACGTTGTTAAACTTCCTCCGTGGTTTAGAAGTCTGAGCCATGGGCTCTCGATCCGAAGGCCCTTGGTTCGATTCCCAGGGGTTAACACAAAGTTAATATTTGACTATTTATCACTTTGTTTGGACAATGCAGGTTGAATCAACTGTTTGTCTGGAAGAAAAAAGATTCCATGCTTAGGAGGGCACGTTAAGCCGTCGGTCCCGAATCCCGATCGCTGTCTTTGATAGTGGTCGTTACACAAACCATGTCAAAGGCCTGTTAGATATGCTACTAGGCGGTCTAAAAACTCTGACACCAGGGTTCATCGGGTCGATCGACTCGAAACCCACACAACAAAAAGAAGAACCTACTACCGAGGCGTTTACTCTACTGACCTGGTTTAAAGGGAGACTTCGGCGCCGGTGAAACGCTCAAGTCTATCGGTTCCCCAACTTCTGTGGAGATATCCTTGATCAGGTTCAGCAGCGTGTGGCCAGGAGTTATGGGCATCTCGATCGGGGAAGGACCACGGGATGTTTCTAAGAAAATAAAATAAATGCTCTATTTACGATACAATACAACGTATAACAAAAAGGCTTTAGGTATGCATTCTGAAGGATCTAAATCTGCCCATGTGATGTAACTGAACAATTTTACTCAAGGAAGTTATGTAGAAATACGAAAAAAATACCTACCGTACCTACCTGCAATACTTGCGGCTAACTTCATACTGTTAACATTGTTACAGTACAGACACAGTATAATTCAATAGTCTGACGTTCTGACGTACGTCAGACTCATATATTACACTGTGGTACAGATGCACGCGCATCGTAAAATTTCACTCACAACAATCAATTTTTCATAACGCGCCTAAAGAAGTACTATAACTTCAAAAATTATCTATATTTTGTAGAAATTAGTAAGATAATTCAGTACTTGCTACAACAAACTCCGAAACATATTTGCAGTACCTAAGTTTTACAAAATTGGTTAAGGTCTGTGTCACATACACGTAAACAGCAAAAGCAAAAGACCGAGGTAATAGCAACATCATAAAGTAATGAGATTCCCCTTTGTTCATAAAATATTCTAAACAGGTTAATGGTCTCACTTTTACACAATTATATTGAGGTAAAGGTACTTCATACATTTTCAACTTGGATAAATTCACCTTACCTAGGTTTTGACTTTGTAAAGAAAATGTACGTATGTAGTCTACTAAATTTTTTAAAGTTTAAGTTTCATACAATAGTTTCCAAAGTAGAATATCTTGGTTTCTTTGCTTCTTATGGGGCTCCAACAGTGTCTCGAAACGCTTGGAAACATTTATGAGAAATGTTTGAGAATATTTCGAAACATTGACCAATGTTTCAAACATAATAGAAATGCTAATAATAGTAAGATTAAAAACTGTTTAAGACTTTTTGGAACAGTTTTGAGCTGTTATAATAACGTACACTGATTGGTAATACTTTAGTCACATACCTGGTAGAGGAGACCGCATCACAAGTTTCCTGGCTTCCTCCATCGCTCGCTGCAGGTTCTGTTGGTTTTTGAACGACTCCCGACTGCGACACCGGCCAATCTGGCTCCTGTGATGATAATAAACTTATAAGTCCCTTGTCCCCTGTCCCCTATTCCTTGTCCCCTGTCCCTTGTCCCTTGTCCCATGTCCCTTGTCCTTTGTCCTTTGTCCCTTGTCCCTCATCCCTCGCCTGTCATCCCTAGTTCCTTAAACAAATACTACTCACGCGACCCCAGTCTGCATCAGCGTCTGGTCCCACTTGGATCCGGGTGTGGTGGCGACCGCCATCTTGGCCAGTCTGCGGAACTTGGCCAGTCCACCTTCCTCTTGAGGTTCCTCTTCGGTGCCAGCCACCGGCGCCACGTGGAAGTCCTTCATCAGGCGACGCTCCCACACCTTCATTTTCTTGCCAAGGACAGCTGCTGGTGGGAATATTCAGTTTTGAATTTATGTTCATAAATGGATTTAAAATTAAATACCCTGGAAAGCAAAGCAAAGGACTGTCTATTCTAATCAGAAATTAGATTAGGCCAAATGGGCGGCAGTATTCTTTGCGAATATATCTTCTGGTTATGTACTCGCACTCTTCCATGCTGGACTGGGAGTGACAGAAAAAAATAGAATGTGCCAGCTGCATGTCCTCCCACGCATGCTGTAAAAATCAGCTAAGGGATTCGAGGGTTTCAGTATTGAAATTTAGGCGATGGGCTGACAACCTGTCACTATATCAATATACAGATCTATCTGGAATAACTCCCATTTGTCAGACGTGGCGAAACGCCCTATGTTTAGGTCGTTTACGCTCTGCCTACCCCATTAGGGATAAAGGCGTGATTATATGTATGTATGTTCTCGCCAATCGGTCAAAAAGCGTAATAAGGTCCTGCTTGGGAAAGCCAATGGGCAGTGTAGTAAATAGATGCGGCTGCTATACTTTCTAATAAAAATAAATCAATACAGCTGCCATTTTTATTTTGCTATTTATTTTACATAACTAGACCAAGTTTAGATATGTTATAAAATATTAATGTAAAATTTTATAAAATTACTTCAAAATTTATTTTAAATTATAATTCAATGTTTTTATGTAATCCTAGCTTTCCGCCCCGCGGTTTCACCCGCAGCTAAGAGTTTTCCCGTGGGATTGAGTTCCCGCGCTGTTCCTAACTTTAAAATTGACGGAATTTCAATACAAACTTCCATCCCCTATTTAACCCCCTTAGGGGTGGAAAATACAAAAACGCTGAAACACGTGTTCATTATTTTTTAATCATTAGCCTAAATACAAAATTTGAAGATCCTACCTTCAAAATTGACGGACTTTCATACAAACTTCAACCCCCCTTTTTACCCGTTTAGGGAGGGAAAATACGGAAATCCTTTCTTAGTGGGAGGTTACGTTATAAGAGGAACTTGCTCTCTAAGTTTCACGATTCTAGCTTTAGTAGTTTAGGTTCTGCGTTGATGAATCAGTCAGTCAGTCAGTCAGTCAGTAAGGACAAACGATTTTATAAGTTTAGATTAAACTCTGAATGAAATGTATTGCATGTTGTGGTAGCCTGTAAGTGTAATGCACACCAGCAAGTTGTAATTAGATATAAGTACCTATTATATTTTAACCTGTGTGTATTATGTTGGCTATCCATATTTTAATAAAATAAATAAATGTTAACCAAACGAATGTGTTATTTATTATTAATGCACATCGTTTACGTTTATATTTAATGGCCCACAGAGACATAAAACGGAACTTATTATAACAATATGTAGTGTCTTAATATCGGTCACGACATTTAGGAGCTATAAAGGTCAACTTAATTACAAGTGAAAAGAATACATCTACCTATATCTACAATCTAGCTTCGAGAGTATAAGTAGCGAGTATCATTAGGTAGGTATACAACGTGTAACAAAAAGGGTATATGCATCGGGAAATGTGTGAATCTACCCATAAAACTAAACAACTTTCCCTAAGGAACATAGGTCGAAATACGAAAAAAAAAATTTGACTGCCCATACTAAATACGCTATTAGCTGATGCATTTTGTATGAAAGGTCACAATTTTTTTTCGTTTTTCGACCTATGTTTCTTAGGGAAAGTTGTTCAGTTTCATGGGTAGATTCACACATTTCTCGATGCATATACCCTTTCTGTTACACGTTGTATATCCCAAAAACAGGCTATTTGTGCAGTGGTATGTTAGTTTAAAAAGAAATATTTAATTTGCTTCCTTTTGCGTAACATTTCCAGATACATGGCAAAACAATGTAACAAAATCTTGTCTCGAAAAAAAAAATCTTTACCTTAATTTTCACCTTAAATTATTTTAATAGACCGATTCCACAGGGTTTCCCTCAAAATGGTGATTAAAATTCATTCCCTCCGTCCCTGGCGATTTGATTACGAACTATTAAACAACTTTCCAACATCGTTAGGTCGCACAAAAGATTTGAATCCAACTTACTCCGGACTCCAGAGGTTTGGCTCACGGTTCTTTATACTGAGGTTACACCTGGTTTTGTCGTCATAAAGTTAAGTTATAGTTTGAACAAACCTCAGCATTCACAAGTAATTTTATTACAGTATTTGATACCTACATAGAAGTACCTTCCATGCTGGACTGGGAGTGATAGAAAAACAAAGAATGTGCCAGCTGCATCTCCTCCCGGACATGCTGTAAAAACCAGCTAAGGGATTAGAGGGTTTTAATGTGTTGCAATTTAGGCGATGGGCTGATAACCTGTCACTATAGCAATACATATGACCATCTGAAACAACCCTCAAAACTTGTCAGACGTGGCGGAATGACCTTTCGGTCGTTTTCGCTCTGCCTACCCCATTGGGGATAAAGGCGTGATTTTAGATAGAAGTAAAACGTTCTTATATTGCTTACAGTGGACGTAGACCAAATCAAAGGACAATTTGAAGTTTGTGAACTCTGAATAAGTAGGTACTAGAAGAGATACCAACCTGGCTGAGCCCATTGGGTCTGTTTTACCTTCTAGCTGATTACAGAATAGGGATTGGTTACCTTCTAGTTCTAGGTTACGGAGGTCCAATGGTGATAAAAACGCAAAGCTAATTCCAGATGGCGCCACTGTTGAGTGTTCTAAAAGAGACCAATGAGAAGACACAAAACTGACATTGATATTGATATTGACAGATTACTGACCAATCACAGGAAAAAGGAACACTCAACAGTGGCGCCATTTAGTTCTCAGTTTTTAACCCCATTGCAGTCACTTTATGCATAAACCAGTATCCTCATTCGTTCTTCTTGGTTATGTAGCCTAACTAGACATAAAATGGAGGGCAGAAGGGAATTTAGACAGACTTACCTTTCTCCTTCCGATCAGTGAAGGACACATCCATGCCATTCTTCTCAAACACCTCCAGCAGCTCGTATCTCAGCGCAGACACGTCTCCCTTCAGCTCGTTAATGTCGTCTTCTGTCACCGGCTCGTCATCCATCTTGCGGTGCATGGCGGACACGTAGCGCCAGACCAGGGCTCGCATCACGGCCAGGTAGCACACGTTCTGGCCTTCCTCTTTTTCCTCCTGTTGAGGAAAATTATAGGTAATTTCGAGGAATATCATGAGTAAAAAAAAATTACGGAGTTATTTTTGTTTTTTCGAATTTTAGCGGGTTTGATTTGGCAAGCGTATTTTCACAAATTTATGAGTTTCCTTTGAGTCAAATTTTGATTTAGAGCACTTTCCCTGGAGGAGCGGTGGTCTGAAAATTCCACCTTGTATATTTTTGTACTCTGAAATTGGTAGGTAATACAGCTAATTTACGTAAAAGCGATCAAAAGAAGAGTTTCTAAGAAATGGCGTAGGTGCTCCAGTTTCAAAACATTCAAACATAATCAACCTACCTACGTAAATAATAAAATAAATAAATAATTATATTTCCCAGTTGGTTAAACCTCATTTGCCTAAATTCTTGCGGTTTTAATCGCTTTATTTTGCAAAGAAAATTTAATTGTTTATTTACCCGTATCTTCCCTGAGGGGACAAAAACAACTTTAAATTAAAACAACAAGGGGAATTGGATACCGGATATTACCCTTCTCATACGCCATCGGCAGCCAAACTCTATATTCTACTGTGAAGTTAAATTTTATTACAAAAGTGTACAACTTCAAACAATAACCTTTAAAAACTCGCTTGATAACATTTCTCTTTTATTAACATACAAAGGAACAAAAATAAAATAGCACTAGCACTTATGAGACTCATTAGTACTCGAAAATTCGTCAAAATGCGGAAATACATACATATACCGAGTCAAACCTTCATACCTTACTTACTAGCTTTCTGCCCCGCGGCTTCACCCGAAGCTAAGTCGTTTTCCCGTGGGAATGAGGTAAAAAGTAGCCTATGTCTGGTAAATATCATCAAAATCAGTTTAGCCGTTTGGGCGTGAAAGAGTAACAAACAAACAGACAAACAGCATTTATAACATTAATAAGGAAGTTAGGATAAGGTTTTTATATAGCCTGGGGAAAGAAGCAGCTGGTGTATTCTATGTTTCTATTGCTTTCAATCCAGCATGAAAAGTCTTACTTTGCGGAAACTTTATTCGATTTGAAGAGATCAGTGAACTCAACTTACAAAGTAAGATAATAAAATGTTAGAGCAATGAAAAACTTTAGACAATAGAAGTGCCACCTCAACAATAAATCGTTTTAATTACTCCAGTCCCCTGTAATTAAGCTTTGTGAACAAGATTACGAATTTCATTACAGGACAGAAAGGGTGACGACTCTTTTCCCCTATAAGTTTTCTAAAAGTTAGGTTATTAACAAAGTAAAAACTTTATTAAAACGTTCGTCGGTCGTTTCTGGGTGACTTAGCACATCAGTATCTTTTTGCCATGGTTTTCATTGTCAAATTCTAATGACAGAAATAAAATTAATATGATAAAATTATGGTTGTTCATTTTGTGTCTAAGTAGTGTAAGCTAGAGATAGAGAAGTAATTTAGTTAGATCTGCACAAGGCATGTAATTTGTGTGTGCATAGAGTGCATAATTGCTAACACGTGGTACTGAAACATGTTGAAAGTATCACTTCTAGAGTTTGGTAGAGGTATGGATTGGCGCGAAAATGTTTGACAGCTTCCATACAATTTTCACGAATACGAACCGAATACGGAATTACGGATGGCGTAAAAGGGATGTTGACTGGGTGGCTAAAAAAATTCAAAACGTTTAAACTTAAAACTGATGGCTAAAATAACTGCGGGTCTCATTCATCATTTGAAAAAATGCACATTTAGATTTAATAATCGAGTTAAAAATATAGAAGTTATTGATTTGAGTAGTCAATATTAACAAGCCAGTGACGTCACAAGCCAGGGGATTTTTATTTCCCATACCGAAGCTAGCTACGAAATCTAGCTACTATCATACAAAAAAGCGTTTTTGACATTTCATAAAAAGTTGCTGATTTGACTAGTAGTCAAAAAGCGTATTCTTATTTTTCTTCCGAATACCCAGTAAGTTCAGGAAATGTTTGAGGGTAGACAGGATTGAAAGGAGGCTGTATCAAAACTGTTGTATTTTACAAGTAGGTTTCATTACCAAGCGACGAAATGTTGGAACAACATTATGGGATCCTCTTCGTCCGTTTTTAACTTCTTCTTCTTAGCGAGTGGATTTTCGAGTCGAACAACGACCCGATAAACCCTGGTGTCAGAGTTTTCAAACCGCCTAGTAGCACAGCTATAGGCCTCTGACATGGTTTCAGTATCGACCACTATCAAAGACAGCGACCGGGACCGACGGCTTAACGTGCCCTCCGAAGCACGGAATCTTTTTTCTTTTCGGACAATCAGGTGATTCAGCCTGCAATGTCCTAACCAAACTGGGGAAAACCTCACAAAGTGACAAATATCAACTTTGTGTTCCCCCCCTGGGAATCGAACCCAGGACCTCCGGATCGTAAGCCCACAGCTTAGACCACTAGACCAAAGAGGCAGTTCAGTTTAACTTAGACTTCATCTTATTCTGTTTGTCCTTCTTGCTCTGCCCCAGGAACTTAAGGAACAGTTTGGGGCTAGACAGGACATTGAAAGAAAACGATAACAAAACTGTTGCATTCACAGGTAGGTTTCATTACTAAGCGACGAAGTGTTGGAACAATATAAATGGGATCCTCTTCGTCCGTTCTTACCTTAGACTTCATCTTATTCTGTTTGTCCTTCTTCCGAAGCCCCAGGAACTTGAGAAACAGTTTGGGGCTAGACAGGACATTGAAAGAAAACGATAACAAAACTGTTGCATTCACAGGTAGGTTTCATTACTAAGCAACGAAGTGATGGAACGACATAAATGGGATCCTCTTCGTCCGTTCTTACCTTAGACTTCATCTTATTCTGTTTGTCCTTCTTCCGAAGCCCCAGGAACTTGAGAAACAGTTTGGGGCTAGACAGGACATTGAAAGAAAACGATAACAAAACTGTTGCATTCACAGGTAGGTTTCATTACTAAGCGACGAAGTGTTGGAACAATATAAATGGGATCCTCTTCGTCCGTTCTTACCTTAGACTTCATCTTATTCTGTTTGTCCTTCTTCCGAAGCCCCAGGAACTTGAGAAACAGTTTGGGGCTAGACAGGACATTGAAAGAAAACGATAACAAAACTGTTGCATTCACAGGTAGGTTTCATTACTAAGCAACGAAGTGATGGAACGACATAAATGGGATCCTCTTCGTCCGTTCTTACCTTAGACTTCATCTTATTCTGTTTGTCCTTCTTCCGAAGCCCCAGGAACTTGAGAAACAGTTTGGGGCTAGACAGGACATTGAAAGAAAACGATAACAAAACTGTTGCATTCACAGGTAGGTTTCATTACTAAGCGACGAAGTGTTGGAACAATATAAATGGGATCCTCTTCGTCCGTTCTTACCTTAGACTTCATCTTATTCTGTTTGTCCTTCTTCCGAAGCCCCAGGAACTTGAGAAACAGTTTGGGGCTAGGCAGGACGTTGAAAGGTGGTGGTAAAGTAGCACCCTCTTCGAAGTAGGACATCCAGAGTTTGGTGCGAGCGAACTTCCATTCTACGTCCGAGTGTTCCTGGTGAGGAAATTATTTAGTTAAGATATATGTAGAATAGCAAATCAAAGTCGTTAGGCTACAATGCAACCTACGACTTATAGTATTTCCATGTATTTCCAACTCGGTGCTAGAAAAAAACTACGTCAAATTTCATGTCTTTTTATTCAAAAACACATTTCAAAAATAAATTAGACGTGTTGGCAAATTAGTTAAGTTACTATTATCTACTATTTCAATATGTTGTTATATCTAAGTAATAGCTAAAACTTATTTTGGAAACAAGATTTTCGATATAAAAGACATGAAACTTGACGTAGTTTTTTCTAGCACCGAGTTGGAAATACTATTGGGACTCAGATTATAGTGTGCTGATAAACGCTGATACGAGTATAATATGGATTCGAATGTATATGTAAAAAAAAACAGTTTTTATTCTTAGTAGCCTGAGTAACCTAGATGCACGGAGGACCCCAGACAGACATGGCTCTCTTTTCTTACAACTTACTTGACACATTTTTACCAGATGTTTTTGTTGGGATAGCCTTTACTAAAGGTATACTTAAACCACTTGAGTCTTATATTGTAAAAAGGTTGCATCTTTTACGACATAGCAGATAGTATCTGCCAGATACTACGGTACGGGAGAATTCTTTGACGGCATAGACCCGTAAAGAATTCTACAGTAATCTCTTATTACGATCTATTTAAAAGAGTACTTAATATATCAGCTACTTACAACATTTATAATCGATAATAGCTCTATCAAAGTTATGTTATCCCTGTATTTCTAGCAGTCTTTATCCTTTATTCGTAGATCAGGCTTTATTATTCTCCAAATCTCCAATATATATAGATATAGTGTAACAAAAACTATTCCTTTTTTGAACCGAGTGGCTTATTTCTAAATTAAAGCATTTAATATGAAAAGTCAAAGTCTTGACGATTGGGAATCCAATATCCCAATTTAATTTGCCTCTGACTTCGGTAGCCAACCAGCCAGACATAATTATAGGTATTTTTATAATTTCCTTAGTCAAAGATCAATTACATCGTTGGGGAAAGTGTATGTACATTATGCAAGTATTTGTGCAAAGGCCGTGCAAAAGGGCACGTATAAGAAGTTCAAAGTGTCCCGGAACCTATTCCGCATAAGTCACAGTCAAGCATGCGTACTTTCACGTCATATATTGAATGGTTTGAAGGTATGCGCCTCCGTTTGAAGTCAAACTTATTTGGGTGGATCGGGGTAAGAATTTTAAGTAAGTTTATTGTGAAATTAAGAATCGTTTTTCGATTTACTTTAATCTTTTTACTAAGTACCTATTACTACTTTTAGAAGCAATAGTGAAAATGTCTTTATAGATTTTAAGTTGTTAACTAATCATTTATCGTTAGATAGTAGTATTGTTTTTACATTTTGTTGACTTTATCTTCCAAGCTGCCTGGCACAAAATTTCTACCGGAGTATATCGCTAAAGTTCCCTATGTTGAAGCAGTGCGTAACAATGCAAGTGTCTCTCAATCTTATGGCTTGCTGCATTGTGGCATGGCGTTGGTTCGGTTACTCTTTGGGCTTCTACCTTCTGGAATAGCTCAACCATCGTTGATACTGTATCATCAGTTAGTACTTACAAATCTTATGTCTTGTACCAAAGCATGGCTTGCTATATTTCATTGGTGAGTAGGAAATCCAGTATCTCTCAGACTTCTAGGTAAAATCAGTGATTCTGTCTCAGTGACTAGTGACGTTTGGTGGACATGTTACAATTGGTCTTTCAGAATGATGGGTGATTTAACCCAAGGTAAACTATTTGCTTTTGTTCTGTGGTACTCTGTTTTCGTGGATACCAGCCTTGAGTGGTGTAACGTAAATGAAAAACTCTTACATCGATCATGGCGTATGAGTTGGACATCATAGCGATGAGCAGGTTGAGCAGCACGATGACGTTGATGACGGAGTAGGAGCCGAACATCAGCAGCCCCCAGAAGCGCGTGTAGCTCTTGATGCCGGCCAGCTCGAAGTTCTCCAGTCCCACCATGCCGAAGGACGCCCAGAAGAGAGATTGGGATGCTTCAAACACGCTGTGTAAAAGTTAAATTTGAATTAATCTCCAGTCTCGATCAGATTGACAAGAAACGTGTAAAATGCATATGTTTTCTTTCCAGGTATTTTGGGATAGGAATTTATTGCAATTTAGGCGTGACATTTAAGCAATACCTACACAGTTTTTATTTATTTTTAAATGTCGAAAAATACTATCAGTCATGGCATCTTGTTAGGGATTTAAATATTTTATTTTATTGGCAATATGGCCAGTTGCTGCAGCCAAAAAATATTAAGCAGGAACCGCAACATGGAAGGGTCGATCAAGTAATAGCCCTTACTTCCCAAAACTTCTCCACTTCATGCAGGAATCTCCAGCATTGTCCCAGTCCGGTAGACCACCAGGTAGCACGTAGCACTTCCGCTTCTCAAGGTCAGCGAAATACCAGAGCAGTTGGTTCAGACCTGGGTGTTGGTAATCAAATATAAACTTATGTAGAAATGCAGTGAAACTATAAAGTTCTTTGCATGAAAATGGCCTAAAATTTAATTTTATCTCCGATTTGGTATTAGATAATTATTTTGATACTAAATCTAATTATAAGCATAGATATATTGAATTTGATTATGTGTACAAAGTTTGGTGAAGTTTGGTCTAACCATTTAAAAATTATAGCGTAACTACCGTTAGTATGGGATTCGATTTCCGTTGCAGCCTTAAATGTGTGGGTGTAGATATTTCATATAAGTGTGCATCAATCTGCTCCCAAGAATGATAATATTCCTAAACCCAATTTTTCCTAATATTCATATTGAGGAAATAGATGTTCAGTGAATATCCGTCCGTGAAGTCGAGTGTGAATAAATAGTGATAGGTATCTCCTTTATCCGTGCCCATTCACAAATTATGTAGGTAAACATTCATAATAGGTACAATCACACACTGACCTATAGGGCCGTGACCGGATTTCATACGCTAAACACCATTTAATTTCATCGTATGTGTGTGCAAGTTTCCTTACAATGTTTTACTTTACCGTAAAATCATCGAATAAACGGTCGTAAGTAAATGAAATTCGGAAACCTATAAATACAGTCCCGTGATGATAAAATCCTTACCACAAGCAAAGGTGGTCTTCTTAAACTATAGATGAAGAAGAACTTGACGATGTCGATGACCATGCGACCCAGGGAAATCTGCAGCGGGTCCAGGTGAGGATTGATGGAGAACAAGGGGATCAGCTTCTAAATAAAGATGATGATGATGATAATGATGACAATAATGATGATAATGGCGATGATGATGATAAAACACTTACCGCAAGCGAAGGCGAAGAGCACCAAACTATAGATGAAGAAGAACTTGACGATGTCGATGACCATGCGACCCAGCGAGATCTGCAGCGGACCCAGGTGCGGGTTGATGGAGAATAAGTGGATCAGCTTCAGGGCACTGGACACAAACAGGTCATTAGAACCATCATCATTGTTAGTATGGTCAATCTAGCAAAGTTTGTATGGAGCAGATCACATTTATTGCACCTTAGGAGATGCGCTATCAGCTGATGCATTTCGTATGGAAGGTCAAATTTTTATTTTTCGTTTTTCGACCTATGTTCCTTAGGGAAAGTTGTTCAGTTTTATGGGTAGATTCACACATTTCACGATGCATATACCCTTTATGTTACACGTTGTATATCTCTAATACATTATGTGGTTTGAAGGAAAGTAGTACTTTTTATTACACCTGTATTTCCCAGATATTATTTATCATTGTTATTCATATTTCAGAGATCTTACCTAAATACATTAGCAGCAGCGAACAATCCTTCAGCAATCAGCTGAGGGTCGAAGGCGTCCCAATTCTCTCTAGGAATGAACTGCTGCTTAGGATCGTGTCTGATTTCCGCCGCCTGCTGCAAGTACGCTGCGAACCTATGAAGGGATATCTTAATAAAGTTTAAAAAGCAGGACAAAAAGCACTGATTAGAGAAAGTCGCTGGCTAGCTCCATTTACTCTTCTGTGACAAAAAGAGTAATACAGGGTAAGGTAGTACAGCTTCCATGCTGGACTGGGTGCGATAGAAAAACGTAGAATGTGCCAGCTGCATCTCCTCCCGGGCATGCTGTAAAAATCAGCTAAGGGAATCGAATGTTTCAGTGTATTGCAATTTAGGCGATGGGCTGACAACCCGTCACTATAGCAATATACATAATCATCATCTGTATTAGCCTTCGAAACTTGTCAGACGTGGCGGAACGACGGCGTGGCGTTTTTGCTCTGCCTACCCCATCAGGAATAAAGGCGTGATTTTATGTATGTATAATGAAAAATATCCTCTAGATATCTAGTTTTTAAGATGTAATAATTAAATTTTAGTAATTTAGACGTAATTTTATTAATTAGAAATGATTAAGAGTGCATAAATCGCAATATTAGTCTACACTAATATTATAAAGAGGAAAGATTTGTATTTTTGGACTTGTGTGTGTGTATGTTTGTAACGAATAAACTCAAAAACTACTGGACCGATTTTAAAAAAATCTTTCACCATTAGAAAGCTGCATTCACCTTGAGTAACATAGGCTACTTTTTACCATGGGAAATTACATCATTCCCACGGGAAAACTTTTTTAGCAGCGGGTGACAACGCTGACAGAAAGCTAGTTCATAATAAAGAAGTAACTATAGGTATAATTACTTACCTCAAGACCAGTACAGCCACGTATAAAGAGTTGCGAGTGAAGTCGATGAAGTTCCACATGTTCCTAAGATACGAGCGTATCCCTTCGATGAAGATCTCTTGCGTTTCTTCCCAGATGAAGCCTGGAAGAAAACTTCTGATGAGATGTAAGTTTGTGTGATAGTATTTGGATCAAGAAGAGGAAAAGAAAAGAAAAGAAAAGAAAGGAAAGGAAAGGAAAAGGAAAAGGAAAAAGAAAGGAAAAGAAAAGAAAAGAAAAGAAAAGAAAGGAAAGGAAAGGAAAGGAAAGGAAAAGGAAAAAGAAAGGAAAAGGAAAGGAAAAAGAAAGGAAAAAGAAAGGAAAAAGAAAGGAAAAAGAAAGGAAAAGGAAAGGAAAAGGAAAGGAAAAGGAAAGGAAAAGGAATGGAAAAAGAAAGGAAAAGGAAAGGAAAAGGAAAGAAAAGAACAGACAAAAAATAAAAGAAAAGAAAAAGAAATACGTCAAATAAACGGTTACCCAAGACATATACGACGACGACCATCTCCAGATACGTAGGTCCGTTCCCCCTCTGCTTGAGGAGTTCTTTCTCCAGCTCGTCCACCATCCACTGCGGACCGAACAACTGGATCGCTTGCACTTCAGCTCTTTGAGACACCAGGATCAGGATCACTGGTAAGAAAAAAACCCATGTATTATTTTAACCGGATTGGCACTTGCAAAAAAAAACAACATACTTGCGAAATTTGAACCCAGGTCACAAACCGTCCGATTTATCATCTAATCTAGCTAAGTCAATTTAGGTATGTTACATACGGCGCTATCTATCCGAGCATTATCTTTTTTTACATTTTTTTTTACAATACTTAAGTTGTATAGTTGAGGCAAGTAACTTGACTTAAGAAAACGATATCAAGAAGACTGCTCTTTAGTGTAACTATGGTTGGACAAATGTTGATGAAATTCAATACAAAATACAAATCAACTGTGTCACATTGATGGAATCCTGCAGAGTACAAAAATATCGAAGACACAATACTCACACAGAAAGAACAAATAACTGGAAGCATGGATCAAGAACTTCATAAACGGTTTCCTCATGAGTTTCCCAGTGTGACAATTCGGAGCTATCATGTAAAGGCTGCAGTACATCGGGAAGAGAAGGGCCACTCGGCAGACCAGCATGATCTTCTCCATGGAAGACTTCCTTCTGAACCCTGGGACGCCCTCGTACCAGATGGAAGCTAGCAGTTGTTGGATGTTCGGGTGAGCTACGAACTAAAAACATAAAGTTATCAACAGGAGAACCTGGATCATATGTGTTTTTTTTGATAATTTTGCTCTTGACTCTATAGTCTAGGTTAGGGACGACCAAGAGTCGACGATGGAGTGAGCTCACCCAGAAGATGCCTGTTTACTCTAACTTTAAAGAGTTGAAGGTTGTTTATTGAATCCTAAAGATAGACTGCATGTCTTCACCGTAGTCCGGTGCAATATAGTTCCGCTGTGAGGGAAAGCAAGCGTCTTCTGGGTGAGCTTGTTCCACCATCGAATCTGTTTCGATTACCACCAAGAGGTTATCATTTGCAAATTACCTAAATAAAACTTTATAGAACAAAATATTTCTTTGACACAAATCCCACCTTTTTCTGCTTGAAGTCGATCGCCAACTCAAGTCGTGCCAGCTTCATATGCTCCCCCTCCACGAACCCCGGCTCGTCAGGGTCGTGGTTGAGGATGATGGCCAGCTCCTGCGAGCTCCTGGACTGGTCCAGCAGGTCCACCGCGAATTTCTGCGCTTGGTGACGGAGCTCCAGGTATTCGGCTTTACTTTCCTGGAAATTGTGAACTAATGGTCGTTCCTCTTGTTTTGTATGAATTGTGATTGTGAGCCAATGAAAGAGTTGATGTATCATAACATAATGTTACAGCTTTTTTATCTACCGAATCGCAACTCATTGCTGAAGACCGGTGGCTACTTACTTATGGTGTCAGAAGCCAATACCCACTTTGGGACGCATCGCAGTAGGTAAGGAGTAAGCTTCCAAAAGACGAGTCAGTCCCCATCTCGCCCGCTATAAACTCGCCCGGACCGGATGAAATGGAGCCTAACAAAATAAATAAAAGGGGACTGTCTCCAAAAGAGCTTTGTGTTGCCCTCCGAAGCACATTATTATTATTTTTTTGTTAGATGAAGCCCGATCAGCTACTTCGCCTATATTTTTATCTTATAGTGTGAAAGTGGCTAGACTCCTTATCCAAATAAATTTGGTGGACTATACTCATTTAAGCCCGAATGTCTTAATTGCCAAGAAAATACACCCACCTGTTCAGCAAAAGCCAAGTTCCTCAGCTCCCAAGACAGTTGAAAGGCAGTCAGTATGGGGTCGGTGGAAGACAGCGCAATGAGGGAGGGAGAGGCAAGAGCTCGGTACTCGTTCAAACGTGCCAGAGAGTGACGCAGAGAGTCTTCTGAAGAGAGACGGATGCATTCCTCGCAGCCACATCTTCGGGGAAAGAAATAAAATTCGAATGAGCTGCTATGAAAACTGAGTGCCTGATTGTGTGAAACAGCAGAAACGTTAAACTGGCTCAATAACCCGGTTGATGTTTAGGTTAGTTCACATACTCCGTAAGAACTAAAGCGGTGGTATGCTTCACAAATGAAGGGTCTCATCGCCTATACCAAAAACCGGCGACAAATAGCATGCTGTTTTTTGTCGTTGTATGGGAATATCGGTGCCTATAAGGCTTCAAGGCAATTTGGCTCCATTGTCGAATCTATCTTGATTATGATCTTGATATCTCGATAATCGCAAAAATCGCAATATTTGATTTCGATCCATTAGTCACCCACCTGATGTCATGAGGATCGGGCAGCGTGGCTCCACGGTCCAGCAGTATCTTGATGATCTCGTAGTTGTTCTTGTGTGCAGCTAACATTAGAGGAGTCACGTCTGGGGTGAACATTGCCGTGTTCGGGTCCACTTTTTGCCAACTCTGCGAGGAAAGAAATAAATCAATCCTTCATCAGTTAAGATACTGTTCCATGTTTACATTATTAACGTAGTAGTAAAGAGTGGAACTCAATCCCTGCGTCCCCCTGTCCGAAGAATGCTTAGGGCTCTTTAAAGCTACAATGAACGTTATTTTCTGGGTGTGCTGTGCTCGCTTCATAATCATAAACTCTGTCTGTCTAAACGGTCAAAAGAAAACCCATCTCACAAAAAAAAAAAAACATTTTACGTACGTAAGGCTCCCCATCCTTATGAATGAGCTCCTCATGTTCCAACAGCAACTCAACAGCCTCTACAAACTCAGCATTGATGGCCTGAAGTAACGCGTCCTTGGTCTCCACCCCCATGATGACCAGGAGCTCCACCATCTCCAAGTTTTCTCCATCGATGGCCAGGGTCAACGCCCCACGGCCGAGGGAATCCACGCAGTTGACTTCGATGTGCTTCTGACGGTGGGCTTTTTGGAGTATTCTGGGTTAAAATGAATGAGTACATAATTAGGATAAGTTGCCTAATATTTTATAGATTTTAAAAGTGCAGTATCTAAAAGTTTCCTTATGGGATATTTACGAAATCTATAATTTTTGTGGAACATTTAATACCAATTTCCTCTAAAACGCTGCCACTTTTAGGTAAATGTTGGATAAAATTCACAGGAAAATGTGTCTAATTTTGTAATTAGTGTATTGTAAAAATAATGTGATCTCTATTTCTGTATTTTAGAATGTGGTACCAATCAAGAATTAAGTCTATCCATTCAAATTTTGCTTCATCAATATAGGTGAAGCTCGTTGAAGACAAAAGACGATTTGTAATTAAATTAACTCAAGCACAGAAAAAATCTAATTAGTTTTCAAACGTCGAATATCCGAGTTTTGACCTTTACGATGTCTTTCGCCTTTTCATCAGCCAGCAAAGGGGAGTACAATACATAAGTTCGACAAACGATAGAGCGATTCACATTAGCTCGACAAAACTATAGGTCGACTCACTTTATAGCAGCATTATTTTTGATCGACACACGTTAGTACGACACACTTAGGGCAGCAACATACTTAAGCAACATTCGGCACCGATGTTACCGTTAGGATAGTCCTGGATCTGGGCTAGATCTTTATTTCTGTTGACTGTTATCAAAATTTAAAATGATCATATTCTCTCGAAAAATATTGATACTAGACTACCCGTGTGTAGAGACGACAAATTAAAGGGCTGGAGTAGATCTTCATTTCGGATGAAGACACGAGCATTCTAGACTTATCCGGGTAATGAGCATTTAAATTTTGACAGCTGTCATCCGTATTGAAGATCTCGCCCAAATGCAGGACTACCCCAACTGTACCGTCGGCGCCGAAAATTGCGCAGGTATGTTGCTGGCTGCTGCCTAAGTGTGTTGATCTATTTAACCTATGTCGATCAAAAATGATGTCTGTCGAACTAGAGTAAATCGCTCTATCGTTGGGTAAGTGTCGCACTCAACCAAGGGCAGCAAACATTCTTAAGCCTTTGTGGGCAGGCAATCGGAATACCGCTGCGACCTAACTCATCACTGAGATTCGGAGTTCTGACTCGATCTGAAGGTTCCAACTAATAATAAAACTATTCGTCATAAAACTATTTTCTCCGTGAACTAGACCGTGAAGGGTTGTTCTTATTACGGATCCCAAGTTGCATGAAATGTTAGTTGGATTCAATGAGCTGGATGAAGTATATTTCAAGTCATAAAAAAAACCCCACAACAATCAAGAAAATTTCACAAGCCTTAAATAGTTTGTGTATAATTATCTAATATATTTCGTATAATAAAAAATGCTCTGTAAAATTTTAAAAAATTATATAAATATATAATATCATTATCACTTAGTTTCTGTGTTTTTTTTATTATTATTTTATTCAAACTAGGTGCTAATTCCAAGTGTAAGAGACAGTTTCCCGCAAACTGACAGAGGTTGCTCTGCTCAGAAACTAAACTGAACAACTTTCACCAGGAAATTCTATATGGACAAAAATGTAATTGATTTCCCCATACTTACAAACTGACCACCTCAATCAGAAAATTTGTATCGGAAGCCTTTTTTTTTCGTAGATTGTCCCAATGGCCACTCTTGGTCGTTTATCAAAAATATTGGAGTTCATATCTTGGAGCATACGAGGAAAGTCCTCGTCCGTTGTCGCAAATTGGCGAATTCTCAAATAATAGGATTACTAGGATAATTCCATTTGTGCGCCCACCACCAGTTTCTTGACCAAATATTTGTATTACAAACAAATCAATTTTAATTCAATTATCTGTACGGAATTGGAGCATCGTCCTTTGAAGATTTGCATGTTTAGTACTATCGCAAGTACTAAAATAGTTTGGAAATATTAAAACATTTCTTGTCACTCTGTAACTTTAAAATTCATCATCTTCCTAGCTTTTTTCCCGTATCTCACGGGGTCAGCTACCTAATCTAGGTAGTTTTTTTTACAGAGCGACTGCCATCTGACCTACGCAACCCAGAAGGGAAACCAGACCCAATCCTAGGGTTACATATTGTAAAACCGAAATTTTTAAACCCAAATTTCATATTCCCGAAAACGATTCGACTTATTTTTTAATTTTCATTTTTTAATAAACGTTCATATGAAATTCGAAAACAGAAAAACACATTGGTACGTGGTGGGATTCGAACCACGACCTCCTGCACAGAAGGCCGCGGCCCTATCCACTACACCATCCGGGCTTTCTGTAACTCTAAAATTATCTCTATGAAAATATACACCTAAAGAGCGTTAGCCGAACCCCACGACCTCCGCATTGGGAGCCTTAGGCTCAAACCACTAAAGAACTACGGAGGCAGTTACTCTTCTTCTTACCTCCGAACATTGGCCATGTCTCCCCTCTCAACGGCTAGAAGATACTTCTTCTCCTCGTATGTGAGGGCCTTGGGCAGCACGGGTAGCTCCATCATCTTACGGCCTTCCGACCCGGGGTCACCCTAAACAATAACAATCATTAAAAACAGTTATTACATACATACATACATATAATCACGCCTTTATCCCTAATGGGGTAGGCAGAGCGTAAACGACCCACACAAAGGTCGTTCCGCCACGTCTGACAAATTTTGAGGGTTATTCCAGATGGATCTGTATATTGCTATTCGCCTAAATTACAATACTAAAACCTTCAGTTACTACTAAAACGGTTATTACCTATCTAAAATTCACACATAGGCTTTAGAGAGAAGTTAGTTGCTACTTACGGCCTCCAAATCCTTCTTTTCAGCCATGGTGGCGTCGGTTTACCCCGAAGTGCGGAGATGGAGCAGCGTTCGCCCCAACTGGCGAACTGATTCGAACCTGTAGCAGAGTATTTCATTAATTCCTTCATCATTTCATTTTCATTTCCTACATGGTAACTCCCCCCTAGGAGAGTAATAGTATTCTGTGCCCCTAAGATTCCCTACTAATTTTTCGTTAATGGGATCCCCGGTGCCGCCAGCGCCCTCATCAGTTAAAAAATCAATACTCACTGAAAACGCAATTAATCGAAAATCCGGTAGATCTGATTAAAGTATAGATACTGAAATATATTTTAAGCACTATAAATTCATGATTCAGTGTTTACAGCAGTTACAGATAGCAAAAGTGCTAAAAGTGGCCGCTTTTCGCAAAACTTTCTTTCTGTTACTACCAGGAACTATGAATTTCAACTTTATGAGGTTCAAAATTATCTTCTTTGCTTTTACTTCAATCTGATCTACCGGATTTTCGATTAATTGTGTTTTGAGTGAATTATGATTTTTTGGCTGATGAGGGCGCCACTTGGCTTAGGGTAGCCCCTTAAAATAGAAACATCAAATTGCGTGTACAAAAGCAAAAACATTATAACTTTCGAAGCCATATCGCTGCAAAAACGACTTTAATCCGTTTTGACATGTCGTCTATTGTGTACTACAGAAGTCGCTTGCATCGCAATATCCAGACTCGCTCTCAATCCTCACTATTCAACACAACACAGACAAAACAAAAGTCTAGACCAACACAACATAACTGACGGCGATTCGGAAACAGCTTCAGCTTAACTAATTTAAGTTTAGTCCTGTCACTTTCTAAAATTTGAATAAAATAGAGACAATTGGCGGCGATTCGGAAACAGCTTCAACTTAACTAATTTAAGTTTAGTCCTGTCACTTTCTAAAATTTGAATAAAATAGAGACAGCAACACAACAGCTGATTATAATTGTGTCAAACTGACGTATAACGCTCAAGATAAATCAAATTAAGTTGTGATGTGAAAGGGTCCCGACTAAAATGCGTTTCGTTTCGTGCATTCGATGTATGTGACAGGTTTATAATAAGTCCGTCTATACTGCCATCCTTTTCTGTTCGCTCGAAATGGAAAGTGACAGGACTAAACTTAAATAAGTTAAGTTGGTTCTGTAACCGAATCGGCGGCACTGTGACTTTTCAAATCTATTGTAGCGTCAGATGGGGCATGTTAATTGTCAGTCCTCTACCTATAACTCTCTGTTCGTGTCAGTCAGTCTGTCCCATCCATTCCCATCCCATCAGAATAAGGGTTTGAAGAAATAGAGAGTGCACTCGGGCACTAAATTCCGCGCAGATGGTTGATCTCTGTGATATTGGCTGCAGTCACCGAAATTCGGTTGGGAGGACTATATCTTATGAAGACTACGAGACATACGAGATGATAATGATCTCAAATAGGTAATCACGCGTTGGAGCGTGAACATTGACGCTGGAAGCCCCACAGATGCGCAGGCGGCGGTAATCCGCTCAACATGGCGATTACTGCAACCCTCACCCACTTACATCGGCATCATGACATAACCTTACGCATCTAATTCAATTGAACAACCTGGTTGCCATGGCTTCAGATGAATGATGTACCTATCTATACAATGTATCTTTCTCTTATTAATGTATCTTTGATCGTCAGTGGCGTAGCGTGTCTTAGAGGGGCCCCGTATAAAAATTTGTTTGGGGGCCCCTACATAGGAGCCCATCCTAAATGTAGGGTTACGATTTTTTACAAAGAAACAAAAATGCTCGCATTGAATTAAATTAATTATATTGATTTCACGTTATTATGGGTTACTTTTGAGCGCCTGCCTATGGGCATACCCAACATTTACCTAAAGTCACAAAACTCCATAAAGTTTTGATGAAAACGTGAAATCTCACGGAGATATAACCCTCATATAGCGAGCGCAGCGAGCGCAAGATATCACAAAGGTACTGGTAAGGTAGATTACCTCATATCGCGAGCGCATTGAGCGCGAATTTTCACGTTGTCTGTAGAGGCAGGTATATTAATTTGAAATTGGAAGAAATTTGATATAGTCCGGGGGCCCCGAATAATTGATACGGCAGATACGGCGGTAGCTACGCCCCTGTTGATCGCAATAGAGCTTTATGCAAATTACCCCTAACCCATACAAGGAGTAAAAAAATTGTTGACGCTAATTTTTTACTTCCTGTATAGGGGGGTTAAAATTAAGGGGCGCAGGGGGCTGTCCTGGATGCCAAGCATGTGCCAAGCACCTAAGAATGACATGAATGACCATGGCAATGCAATGAGCCCCCGGACAAGGAGGAGTTTTAGTGATCTCCAAAAATCGACAGCGTGGGATGCTTTCTTTTGTATAGTTACACTTTCTTCTCCTTGTCTTTTAGGTTTTGAGTCGATCGACCCGATGAACCCTGGTGTCAGAGTTTTTAAACTGCCTAAAAGATATCTGTATTGGACAATTTATCCAAAATAATTTACACAACCACTTTGTCACATTCTCTGTTAACTTGTTGCAAATATCGAAGATCAGAACGATTTATCGAAAACTAATCGAAAACCAAATACCTCTGTTTTAAACTTTGATCACAAACACAAATAGTATACAATCGAAACGAAGATAATGCAAAAAAATAATATCAAAGACAATAAAATTTAAATAATGATTTCAAAAAATCACAATTAAAATATGCATACATACATACATATATAAATCACGCCTTTATCCCTAATGCGGTAGGCAGAGCGTTAACGACCCAAAACAAAGGTCATTACGCCACGTCTGACAAGTTTTGAGGGTTGTTTAAGATAGATCTGTATATTGCTGTAGTGACAGGTTGTCAGCCCATCGCCTAGATTACAATATATTAAAACCCTCGATTCCCTTAGCTGGTTTTTACAGCATGCCCGGGAGGAGATGCAGCTGGCACATTCTATGTTTTTCTATCGCTCCCAGTCCAGCATGGAAGAAAAAAAAAATGTTCTAACACTAAGAAAATGAAAATCACAATTAATTTCTAACTAATAAAATAATACAATAATTAGGAAATAATTTTAATGATTTGATTAGATATAATCGCAAAGAAGAGCAAAATTAAATCATATGACTTTTTCTAAGATAGAAATCTTCAATCATTTTTTTCAAAGGGCTTTTTTTCTCGAAAGTTTGCTCATAAAAAAGCTTGAAAAATACTCACGGAACACAATCGCCGAGGCTGGCGAAACGCCACTCCTGCGCTGCCCACCCCTCAGTGGTCTTTATACCGCCCCCTGTGTCCTGTCGCCCCCTACAACAGGGACGGATTTAGTAAGGAAAACCTTTGACACATTGTATCTCCTACTGCCTCCGTGGTCTAGTGGTCTGAGCTGTGGGTGGGCTCCTGATCCGGAGGTCGTGGGTTCGATTCCCACTGACGGAGGGAACACAAAGTTGATATCTGTCAATTTATCACTTTATGAGATTTTTTCCAGTTTAGCTAGGACGTTACAGGCTGAATCACCTGATTGTCCGAAAAGAAGGATTCCGTGCTTCGGAGGGCATGTTAAGCCTTCGGTACCGGTCGCAGTCTTTGATAGTGGTCTATAATCTATTATGCGGTTTAAAAACTCTGACACCAGGGTTCATCGGGTCGTTCGTAGACTCGAAAACCCACGAGACAAGAAGGCAAGGTCACCTAAATACTATCACTTTACAGTGTCTGCTGTATAAGTCCGTGTTATAATATAAGCTCATATAAGCCGCGAAGATAAAGAAAGGATCTGAAAATGGCGTCCGCCCGCTTCGTGCGAGATTGGTCCACTTCGCATGTGTTCTCGCTCTATCTAATAGAGAGTGAGCGAGAACGCACGCGAGCGGCCGCCATTTACAGATCCTTTCTTTATGTGCGCGGGTGAAAACGACCCTCTCTTTCTCTTTTTCTCACTTCAACTTTTTCTGTTTGTGATCGTGCTATTACTTTCAACAAAACATTCGCGACAACTTACATTGTACATATGGAATTGTGACTTCTTAAAGCACACAAAAAAAAATTCGTACCACGTAACACTTTAGATGAAATACTTCCTTCTGCCGAGAGGATTCCACTACTTTTCCAGGTCTTCCACATCCATGAATTCGTTCTCCTCTACCTTACGAGTTACGTCCGCTGGTGCTTCTTCGTCTTAGCTTCTTTTAATGCAACATAAACCTTGAAGACACGCTGTCGCTTACTACCAGCAAAGTAGCGAGTCTAAGCCTAGTGACTGAATGCGACCCTGCGCTAGGTTCCAGCATAGCTCTTCATCCAATTAACTGGCAGGCGACACCAGTTCGCACCGGTCACTAATTCGCAGAAACTGCTATTCTATTCACGCGCAATGTGGGTCGACAAACATAAACAAAATTAATAGAAATATTGAGCAGACACCAAGACCCAAAAAGTTACATGGCAGAAAGAAAACTTTTTGAACTCCCTGTAATACACATGCTTTAGACGTATAAAAGTGCTACGGCGTAGCGATCTGTAGCTAACATTCGATTTTCGTAGCAAAGCTTTCACACATGCTCAAAAACCTTGAATGTATAAAAGTGATACGGCGTAGCAAGCTATAGCTAACTTTCGATTTTCGTAGCAAAGCTTTCGCACAGGCTTTAGATTTAGACGTAACCTTGAAAGAGTTGTTTGAATTTATCAAAGCAGGAAATGGCTATAAATTCCAATCGGATAGATTTGAGATAATAAAAGCTGTGGCTCAATCAACAATGTTGCATGAGTGTGGACCAAACCACTAGACATAAAATGAGATAGTTTTTATGGAGTAGAAGTTGAAATCTCGGTTTACGACTGGATTTTTTAGACTCATGATTATGAATGACTAACTTTTCGAACCGTGGTTTGACCTGCGGTTTAGTAAGTTTTCGAGAAATAAATTATACTCCCGCTGTAAGAACTCGCTTATGAAAAAGTTTTTTTAATCGGTCCAGTACCTTTTAGTGAGTTTATACGTAACAAATAAATATTTAAGAATTTAGCTGTGGTTACTCGCTGGCAGTAAATTGTGAGATATACGATCGAGGCAAGTTGATAATATGTTGTGATGATAATAATAACGCATTAGGTGCGTAGTAAGCTAATTCGTTAAATAAAACTCCTTTTTGGGGAAATTAATAAACAAGAGAATATTTCTTCGTGCTTAGAACAATGATGGACATCCATATGATGCTTCCCTGTAGCACAGCCCTGTAGGTACTCTGTACGGTCTTCCCTACAAGTACGTTTTTTTTTACGAGGAACCTTATGATGAGGAACATTATTTTTCTGAATAAAAATATACTTAATTTATAAAATCTCTTGAAGTTTAGAACTGACTGAAAATATACTTCGTGCTCCGTGGTTGTCTGATCTGACAAAGCGCAAAACCTCGCAAAACTTTTTGGTTTTGACAAATCTGCGATTTTAATTTATTCTAATAAATAATACATTTTAAATTATGCAAGTGAATGTAGCATATGTAAATCGGAATAAAGCATACGAGTACCTATAATCTATAATAAACAAATAAAATCTTTCACTATGATACCAAAAATCTCTATCCTACACATAAGAACACCTCTCGAAATCTTCAGCCGAAGGTTCCGATTAGGAGTAGACTTCCACACCAAGCAGGAAAGTGTAGCCATACCTTTAGTCAGGAAGGGATCGACCGCAGCCCGATTTAAACTAAAAACTAACCGGCTGCCTTTTTTGAGAGCGCCACGGCCAGACAGGCATTTTAAGCCAGAGGCTAACAAGAATAATAACTAAACGCCGAGTCCATAAGCTTCATTATGTAAGTATGTCGTTTTAAAATTGTGAATTGTTTTTAAATTATACCGGGTGTACGGCATGGTGGTGCTCAGCCAACAAAATTTAACAATTTTTAACTTTCACAAAGAAATTCATCTGGCTAATGAAAAAGAGAATGACTTCTCTATACAAAATGACCCATTTCGCAAAAGAATTTCTTTTTTTAAAGTTGTTTAGTTTCGAGGCAAAGCTTTTTAGTTTTTGGTACACCGCCGACCCTTTCACCCTTTGTTTCCCCTTTGCTTCATCATGGAACTCCATAAAATTAATACATACAGTGGGTATACGATACACCAACCTTGGTCAGTTCTATAAACGGTTTCCTAATATAATAGATTGCTTTGTGCAAGTGTGTGAGATATGACAGCTTCTGCGTAATAAAATGACGTTTGGACAAGGCAAGGCAAGGCTGGACTTATCGTCCAAAAGTGATAATTAATCTTTTATTATTCATTTATCATTACTTACGACCATTCAAAATCAGTTGCACCTCTATAGCTTTACATTTTGTTGCATCGTCGACAAAATCAGAGTTTTTATTATTCATTTATTTGTTTTCTTTGTTCTGCAGCCACCACAGCACACTATACTTATGGATGATCTCGTTTAGAAACTTTCAAGGTAAATAAAAATGCAGTGCACACGTAAATTTTACAATTTGGTGCCGTGACCAGGATACGCTGTTTCAAAAAAATACGTGTTTTTTCCAAAAAAAAATACGTGTTTTTTCCAGTGTGTATGTACCTTTACTTGTTTGAACTATTGAAGAATGTTCTATACACAATAATGTATTGTATTGACACTTTTAAAATATTACCTATTCTTTCTAAGTAGACCCTATTTTTTGTTGTGGCTATAAAATTATGGGAATGAACCGATTCCCTAATTTCATATTGTGTCAGTTTTACCACAGAAAAATACAATGTTTACCTAAAAAATTAAAATAGTCCTTAATACGATCCTAATTTATTTAATGGTAACTAGACATTACGAAATAAAACATGGAATAAAAAATGTAAATAGCTTTATTTCTGTATTCCGTCGCTTGATTAAAGGTTACTTTACACTGGACTACTCAACTGACTAGTGCGCTTACAGATATGTCACATTAAACTACTTACAATAAACTTGCTATAATAGGCTGGTAGGAACCTACTGGATCCCCTTAACAAATTCCCAAAAACGCCTCGCGAGGTATTGTTTTAATAGCTTCATTTATTCCCCAATATGACTCTCTTAGTTTTTTCACCCCACCTTGGCGAAGTTGTGCATAAGTGGGGGGTGACTTATATGTAATGATGTGATATATTTTTAAAATCATCTCAAAACGCTCTTTCATTTGATACCACACACGATAGGTTTCCGTTTTTTTTTATTCCCATACAACAAAAAGTGCTTCTAACTTCCATGCTGGACTGGGAGTGATAGAAAAACATAGAGTGTGCCAGCTGCATCTCCTCCCGTGCATGCTGTAAAAATCAGCTAAGGGATTCGAAGGTTTAAGTGTATTGCAATTTATAGGCGATGGGCTGACAACCTGTCACTATAGCAATATACATTATCATCTGTAATAATAACCCTCAAAACTTGTCAGACGTGGCGGAACGACTTTTGTTTAGGTCGTTTTTGCTCTGCCTACCCCTCTAGGGATAAAGGCGTGATTTGTGTATGTATGTATGTGCAACAAAAAGTGAACCCCCTCCCCACTTATGCATACCCCCCCAAAATGGGGAATCTAAGGTCCGTATTTATAATCAGCTCTTGAGACTGACAGCGAATTTGAGTTCGTATCAGAAATGTCATTTCAGTACAAAACGGCCTGTTAAAACTATACTTAATATCGCTCTCAATCTTGAGATCGCTTCATAATTACGAGCCTAAGAGTCATATTGGGCAAAAAGTCCAATTTGCGATCTGGTCGGTTCCTAGTTCTACCCGCCTATAAGTATACAATAGATGAACCATCAAAAGGTCTATTTACAGATTAGCAGCCAAAAAAAATAAATTGTGATGAAGATCAAATTAATCAAATTTTTAGAACAGGTTTTATACTATCTACCATTTTAATATTAATTTTCAATTCCATGTTCTTCGTTAGATAAATATTTATTACTAAGTCTGAATACTATTGTTAGCTAAAATGATTCTACGTACTTATATACGAACCGACTATTTATCATCTAATGAACACATGTTTACACAAATACATTTTTCCTTTTTTTAATACAACAAACGTTAAACTGAAAGAAAATACAAAATTCCGTCCATTTGGTCCTTTTAATTTTGAAAATTTTGCTAGTAATTTGAAATTGACTAGGTACATAAAAAACACAAAATGTGCAATATTTTGTTTAACAATTACTTATTTAATCTATGCTTGGACGGAATTAGCTACCTAAAATGAGAAATGCATATAAATTGGAATTATTAGAAATTAAACAAATCAAAATAAGTATTTCACATCATCCGTTACTACACAAACTAGTAATTTAATTACTTACGTCCATAAATAAAAAAGAATTTTTAAACTACAATAAAAAATATAAAAACCTTCCAATTTATTAAATTAACAAATAAAATCTTCGTATTATAATTGACTCGACAACACTTTCTAAAATCTATAAAAATATACACGAATACTATAATATTTAGTTTTAATATGTATAACAAACTCACAAGAAAAGAGCGAAAAATATATAGATAGTCCATTTATTATTAATCCTAATGGAGTATTTACATGGGTCGATTTTCGCCGCGTGACTAATCGAGACACCAATCTACAAGGTTGACTAATATCGAAAGTGACTTGTATTTTTTTTTTAATGCCATGTTAAAGTTTTAGCAGCCAGCAACAAAAGTACATCAAAGGTGCATAAAAGAGTCTACAACAACACGGTCGCGTTTAGTCACCAGTCGCATGCGGTTGGTTATCTCGCGACAATAATGTAAATTTGGGGGTTTCGATGTAATTTGCGGCCTAGCCGCTTTGCCATTCAGACGATAAATTTAATGCGGCTTGGTCATTTGGAAAAAGTCGATCTAAGTATGTAAATACCGTATATTAGGCAAGATTGACAGATTGGTGCCAAACTTTGATCCGGGGACATTTAATCGCAGATTTCATATCATTTTGACCTTCGAAAATTTTATCTTTCGCTCTCTTTCTTGTGGAATTATAACCTTGGACTATACCCAATACCATAATTTTGAAATCCTTAATATTTTAGGAGGTATTTTATTGTTTACAGAGCAAAGCAAAAGGTATTTTCTCTTTTCGTTAAAAGTTAATTGAACGTCGAAAATGCTATTTATCACATAAATGCTAAATTTGTTGTTTAAACATTCTTGTTCGACAACAACTTTTTCTAGGAACAAGCTGCCTTATTGTTACTTCGATGTTTAAATGTATATTGTATTTATGCCAATTGTACTACTGTTTATTTCATTTGTAATTTCTGTGTTTTAGTGCAATAAAGTTTATTGTATTGTATTTGATACAAACACTGAGTTTACCTCTGCTTTGCTCTGCACACAGCCCCATTACTATCCTTCCATGTTCCCATCGTATAATAAAATACTACGCCTGGTCCATCATTCCCGTGACATGTAGGTCACGCACCAATCACGACAGTCTACATAGTGACGTCACAGTCAAGAGAGATAGACCAGGCCTAGTATTTTATTAGAATATTACATCATGCATCTCCTACCAACATTTATCTACAAATCTACCACTATTATGTACACACATTTACACTAGCGCCCTCTAGGCAATCGTCCTCTCACTTCAAATCAGCTTCTTCTTCCTCTACGTATAAGAGATCGTCCATGTTGGTCATGAGCTTACTGCTCATGTCCGTACTCAGGTTTTGCTCTTGAGCTATCTGTGATGCATCCTGGAAAAGTTCAAAGTACGTTAGTTAAGTATAATGTCTAAAAAAATTACAGATTAACCCTAAATAAGTAAGTTTAATCTGATAGTTTTAGTGATACCGTACCTATCTATTCTATTTTTTTATTGAACATCAATCCTAAACCAGGAAAATAAATATGACACTGCACACATAATTGACAAAGCTTTTCCTCATGCCAAAAACAGAAAATAATAAGTACCTTTGCTCAACATAAACCATATTATTAGTACAGTTAAATAACCAAGTAAAAAGATGAGAAATGTACCTTACCGTAAATGAAAAACAAAATGTTAACACAAATATCCATGACAGCACAAGACTTTAAAGCACATAAAACACATGCACATAAGCAATAACGTTAGACCTATTATTTCTGGGTCGCTATTATGACACCCCGTTAAAATATTGTCTCAGTCCAATAACCAACCACATCAGCTCATCAGAGCATCTCTTCTAAGATGGAACGTTGAGCTCAGTGGCGCCCCCACAAGTAATTTTACTGTGTATTATATACAAACATTTTCATGAATATAATATTCTGTTGCGACCTTATGGATTAGAAAATGAAGAATTACTTGCGACCGTCGCAAATATAAAATATTCACGTCGTAAAATATTTGTGACACAATAAATTCATGACTGAGCTCAAAGTTCTACCTTAAAACCAATATACACATATTAATTACAAATAAAATACGTGATTTTGTAGGTAATTGAATAAGCATGAACCTTACGCCTACTTGTCGCCCTCTTATAATCTGAAATCTGAACACCCTGCTGAATTTGATAGGATCCGGTTTATTTTCTTTATATTAATTGATTGGACACTATGTACTATTATTTATTAATATTAGTAAATAAAGAATACCATCATAGATTTAATAGTATTTTATTAAAAGTCAACACAATGTGAGTCACTAAATAAAAGCAAAATTGTGATAAAATCAAAAACGAAGTATGCAATAAAGTAAACATTTATGTACTAGAATATAATATGTAAGTATATTAAAGTTCACATGCATTTTATTAAAAAAACTATTTCGCTAAATAATGTATTTGCAAAATTGAGAATCTGTTAATGGCAATTTATATCATTCTCCTCCTCATGATAATTGGCTTTAAAACTTACAGACTTCGAAATATTAAAAATAGTTTACCACCCGACCGAACCACTTTTGCATAATATATTTTTTTTCCTTTTCTATTCATATTAAATTTCATATAAATATCCTTATGACATGGGTCGATTTTTGGCGAATATTAGGCCGCACGGCTAAAATCGACCGTCCAAATGGCAAAGCAACTAGGCCGCAGGTGACTAAAATCGAAACCCCCAAAGTTGACATTATTTTCGCTAGATGACGGGCCGTATACAGCTGGTGACTAAAATCGACCGTATAAATGCTCACGTAAGCGATTTCCCACCACATGGTTTTGTTGCAAAGTCTTTGTGTTTGTTACTGGCTGTTAAGACTTCGACAAGACATTGGAAAAAACTGATAAAATTTATGACAAGTCTCTTTCGATTTAAGTCAAATAGTGTGGCGATTTGACTTTATGACGCGACTGGTGCTTCGATTAGTCACTCGGCGAAAATCGACCCATGTAAACACCCCATTAACGATTCTCACTTAAGTAAATACATCAAGTATAGGTAAAATGTAGAACATGCTTTTTGATCACCCGGCATATTGCAAAACGTATTTTATTATCTTTTCATGCTATAATAGTAAAATAATTAGATGAATATGCATGCCATGCAAGATTACAATCACATTTATAAGCCAACAAACACATATTATGTAAAGTTAGTAAAAAAGCATCGAGTAACATAAAAAGCTGATTCAAAGTATTAATACATACATTGTAAAGGCAATTATTTTAAAAAAACAACACACAAAACAGTTTTACTGGGAATTAATCCTCATCACACGGTCGGGTTTTAACACTTTGAAAAAAAGGAACATTAAAAATTTCGTCAAGCTAATATTTATCACGTGATTGACCTCTGATTATTTTCGAACAGCGATATTTATGGTCTTGTTATTATTTCAATCGCCGAACCAAATTCGCACTGCAAAAGTCTAGCTTGACTTGCTTTAAATTGTACCTTATTTATTGTCATAATAATGGTGGTTAAAACCAGTAATTTTTCTATTGCGGTCATGTGTTTAATGTCTATCGTAGTTAGTTTTCAATACTAGAATTAAACACTCAAAATCAATACAAACAACACACAGTAAAAAAAAATATAATAGCATTCGATGCAGTACCTTAAAGATAGCACAATATCGAACTAACTGTGATCAATAAAAAAATGGAGAAAATGTCGTTACTTTTGTACTTTGAACTTTTACAATACAATTTTCTATTTTGAAATTGCTCATGCGTCTACCAATACTTGAATTAAAGACTAAATTTTCATACAAATTCATGGCACATTTTAATCAGTCTCACATATCCTTAGCCAAAATGTATTACTTTATAGCCATACAAATTTCAGCTTCACGTTGTAAAATTACAAAAACTAGTCAAATACAATTTTCTTAAAGTTTCCAAATAATACATAACGATTTTTTCATAAGATCAATGTTTTTCGCGTTTTTTTCAAAATACACTATGTTACTTACAAGTTACCAGAGAATGTTCTTACTATTGGAGAATTTTAAACATTTCCACTTGTCCGCACAGCTTAGGTTGTCTATTGCAAATAATTGGAGGCGTATGTAACGGTCAAAAAGTTCCTAAAGAGGCGAACAACTCGAGATTTTCTCCATTTTTTTTATTGATCACAGTTAGTTCGATATTGTGCTATCTTTAAGGTACTGCATCGAATGCTATTATATTTTTTTTTACTGTGTGTTGTTTGTATTGATTTTGAGTGTTTAATTCTAGTATTGAAAACTAACTACGATAGACATTAAACACATGACCGCAATAGAAAAATTACTGGTTTTAACCACCATTATTATGACAATAAATAAGGTACAATTTAAAGCAAGTCAAGCTAGACTTTTGCAGTGCGAATTTGGTTCGGCGATTGAAATAATAACAAGACCATAAATATCGCTGTTCGAAAATAATCAGAGGTCAATCACGTGATAAATATTAGCTTGACGAAATTTTTAATGTTCCTTTTTTTCAAAGTGTTAAAACCCGACCGTGTGATGAGGATTAATTCCCAGTAAAACTGTTTTGTGTGTTGTTTTTTTAAAATAATTGCCTTTACAATGTATGTATTAATACTTTGAATCAGCTTTTTATGTTACTCGATGCTTTTTTACTAACTTTACATAATATGTGTTTGTTGGCTTATAAATGTGATTGTAATCTTGCATGGCATGCATATTCATCTAATTATTTTACTATTATAGCATGAAAAGATAATAAAATACGTTTTGCAATATGCCGGGTGATCAAAAAGCATGTTCTACATTTTACCTATACTTGATGTATTTACTTAAGTGAGAATCGTTAATGGGGTGTTTACATGGGTCGATTTTCGCCGAGTGACTAATCGAAGCACCAGTCGCGTCATAAAGTCAAATCGCCACACTATTTGACTTAAATCGAAAGAGACTTGTCATAAATTTTATCAGTTTTTTCCAATGTCTTGTCGAAGTCTTAACAGCCAGTAACAAACACAAAGACTTTGCAACAAAACCATGTGGTGGGAAATCGCTTACGTGAGCATTTATACGGTCGATTTTAGTCACCAGCTGTATACGGCCCGTCATCTAGCGAAAATAATGTCAACTTTGGGGGTTTCGATTTTAGTCACCTGCGGCCTAGTTGCTTTGCCATTTGGACGGTCGATTTTAGCCGTGCGGCCTAATATTCGCCAAAAATCGACCCATGTCATAAGGATATTTATATGAAATTTAATATGAATAGAAAAGGAAAAAAAATATATTATGCAAAAGTGGTTCGGTCGGGTGGTAAACTATTTTTAATATTTCGAAGTCTGTAAGTTTTAAAGCCAATTATCATGAGGAGGAGAATGATATAAATTGCCATTAACAGATTCTCAATTTTGCAAATACATTATTTAGCGAAATAGTTTTTTTAATAAAATGCATGTGAACTTTAATATACTTACATATTATATTCTAGTACATAAATGTTTACTTTATTGCATACTTCGTTTTTGATTTTATCACAATTTTGCTTTTATTTAGTGACTCACATTGTGTTGACTTTTAATAAAATACTATTAAATCTATGATGGTATTCTTTATTTACTAATATTAATAAATAATAGTACATAGTGTCCAATCAATTAATATAAAGAAAATAAACCGGATCCTATCAAATTCAGCAGGGTGTTCAGATTTCAGATTATAAGAGGGCGACAAGTAGGCGTAAGGTTCATGCTTATTCAATTACCTACAAAATCACGTATTTTATTTGTAATTAATATGTGTATATTGGTTTTAAGGTAGAACTTTGAGCTCAGTCATGAATTTATTGTGTCACAAATATTTTACGACGTGAATATTTTATATTTGCGACGGTCGCAAGTAATTCTTCATTTTCTAATCCATAAGGTCGCAACAGAATATTATATTCATGAAAATGTTTGTATATAATACACAGTAAAATTACTTGTGGGGGCGCCACTGAGCTCAACGTTCCATCTTAGAAGAGATGCTCTGATGAGCTGATGTGGTTGGTTATTGGACTGAGACAATATTTTAACGGGGTGTCATAATAGCGACCCAGAAATAATAGGTCTAACGTTATTGCTTATGTGCATGTGTTTTATGTGCTTTAAAGTCTTGTGCTGTCATGGATATTTGTGTTAACATTTTGTTTTTCATTTACGGTAAGGTACATTTCTCATCTTTTTACTTGGTTATTTAACTGTACTAATAATATGGTTTATGTTGAGCAAAGGTACTTATTATTTTCTGTTTTTGGCATGAGGAAAAGCTTTGTCAATTATGTGTGCAGTGTCATATTTATTTTCCTGGTTTAGGATTGATGTTCAATAAAAAAATAGAATAGATAGGTACGGTATCACTAAAACTATCAGATTAAACTTACTTATTTAGGGTTAATCTGTAATTTTTTTAGACATTATACTTAACTAACGTACTTTGAACTTTTCCAGGATGCATCACAGATAGCTCAAGAGCAAAACCTGAGTACGGACATGAGCAGTAAGCTCATGACCAACATGGACGATCTCTTATACGTAGAGGAAGAAGAAGCTGATTTGAAGTGAGAGGACGATTGCCTAGAGGGCGCTAGTGTAAATGTGTGTACATAATAGTGGTAGATTTGTAGATAAATGTTGGTAGGAGATGCATGATGTAATATTCTAATAAAATACTACGCCTGGTCCATCATTCCCGTGACATGTAGCACGCTCACTAT
>JARACY010001553.1:0-56102 GCA_029255725.1 Scrobipalpa atriplicella
GTGTATTTGTTTATGTTTGATATACTAAACTGTAGCAACCTAAATGCCTTTGAATGTCAGTCACGTTATAAAATTATCATTAAAACTTTCCTTTTTAATCTAATAGCCAGTAAGATAAATCTGTATATTGCTGTAGTGACAGGTTGTCAGCCCATCGCCTAAATTACAATAATTATACTGAAACCCTCTAAGAGATGCAGCTGGCATATTCTATGCTTTCCTATCGCTCCCAGTTCAGCATGGAAGAATGTAGATCAAATTAAATTCCTGAATAAAAATTATATGTTTCAAGCAGTCCAGTCCAGCCATGGTCCAGTACAGTTTTTTTTTTACTTTACAGATTGTACTTACTTACTGGCTATTAGATTAAAAAGGAAAGTTTTAATGATAATTTTATAACGTGACTGACATTCAAAGGCATTTAGGTTGCTACAGTTTAGTATATCAAACATAAACAAATACACTTGAGCATTAACAACAATTTCTGCTCGACATAAATACATTGTTGTTTAACAGCTAGGAAGTCTCTGTAGACTTTAGTTATTGACGTTATACAACGTTTTCCAAGCACGTTCATATTTCACACAATTCTTGCCACCTGATAAAGAATATACAGACAGGATGGAATACGGGGTGTAAGGGACAGCGTACCAGAAACTGATAGTGGTTGCTCTGCTCAGTCAACGAAACTGAACAACTTTCATCAGAATTTGTTTGAATTGGAAACGAAAAGAAAGTTGACTTTTCCATACAAAATGACCATCTGACTATTTGAAGGGGAGTAAATGCAGCTGGCACATTCTATGTTTTTCTATCACTCCCAGTCCAGCATGGAAGCTACCATAAAATAGTTAGCGGGTAAAAAAAAATTTTCTTCCATTGAAGAATATTTTATGCACAGCTGTATTCCAGTTTTATTTTATTCCACTTTGCAAAATATGACCGCAACCAAGAGCACACACGGGTGACCGCATCGCCTCTCTCAATGAACTCTCTGTGGGTAGCCCTTAGTCAAAATTGGCACCGACATTTTCCGATATTCATTGCTGCTCTCAGCTCTTCTGATTGTGAGTACGATTTCAAAGTCAAAAACACGAATTTGATATATTCACTCAGTGAAATTTTCTCGAGGACAATGCTGGCTAGAGTTATCAGAATCTGATTTACGTTCTTCGGAGGTTCTTCTTCTTTAATAATAATCGTTACACCAACCATGTCAGAAACTTCGTTCATTCGTCAACTCGAATTGGTGCTGCTCTTGATTGATGCCTGTATTTCAGATTGGAGTGAAACGCAGCAATGTATTTGTCGTAAGTTGAAAGCGCGCGAATGAGGATAAGGGCCAAAGTCAGTCGGTAACAAAGGTTCTGTTCACTACTATTCTGCACACGTCCAAACCGCCCAACTGGCAACAAGTAGACAGCCACCAGTGCGAATTCACATGAGTGGGTTTCAGTCTGCCATGACAGCTTATTCCAAAGATAGTTTTTTGTCCATTTTCTCTACTATTTTTTTAAATGGATGTACTTAAGAGCCTTTAACCCTACCGGAGGCGCCCCCATTCGTAAAAAATAATAACCCGCAAAATATTGACGTTTTCAAATCGCACCCCGCAGCTACAACAAAAATGACCGCTAAAACGGGAAAGGGGGCGCCACCGAGGCTCTTATTTATATATTTTTATACAAAATAAAGAATGTAGAATATTTTAGAATAACAGTATTCAGTATTCTAAAGTTTTACCACCAGGTACAACATTATCCTCTTCTCTGCACAGTGTAAACTAATTGAAGTGCATTTCAAGATGCTAATTAGACGACACGTCATTTAGTATGATGCTAATCTAACCCAGGAACACATGGGAAGGAAATTAATAAAACTATCGAAACATGTTCCGTATTTTATAAATATACAATTTCATGAACTATAACAATGAAGACTAATTTTCCTTAATCTAATTTAACTATCCAGGTTCTCTGATATAATTCTGAAGCTTTTCTTTTTGTCGCTCAGCTGACTTTTTTCTTCGCGAAAAGAAGCTGCCATTTGAGCAGAAATCTTTTCTTTTAAAGAGAAAGTGCCGGCGAGTGCAAAAACTGAAAGAAACTAGAAACTTTGCAAGAAACGTGCGACGTGAGCTTCTACATTCTCTAGTCTGACTTTCGCAAGTCATGTTGAACTGTTAAAATAGGTAGATAGTGAAAAATCTAGCGACGTAGAAGATTTGATTAAAAATTTAATACTCTGCTTTAGAGTCAGTTCACACTGGGAAGCGCGATGCGGAACACGGATGATTGAAGATGCATTTCGTTGCACTATAAAGTGCAATATGCGACGCCGCGAGGAATTTTCGAGTTTTGAGAATTAATGTCTAACTTTTTGCATGTGTGTGGTGTTGAATAGTGTAAACAATTTGCTTGCGAAGAGGCGTTATTTTTATTTATTTTTAAATGTGGGTTGTCGCATCAACGAACATATTAGTCCGCATATTACATTTTACAAATGGTCTTTGTAATAAACTCTATATAAAACGAATACCAACCTTGTTGTGGTCCCTTGAGAAAATCAAATCTACAACCCTTCGGTTTCCAACCCACGACTGAGACTACAAAGTTAGTTTAATTATCCATTTATGTAAATCCTGCGCAGTTTTGCCAACATAGATTAATTTCCCTTTATATGATTTTAATGTTCATTTGCCAAAATATTATAATTTAATGCTATTTAAGTTACTTACACACAAATATTTTTATGATTTCATTGTTTAAGATCAAAGATAGTAATTAAATCAATAAAATATAAAAGATAATGATTTTCTCTGCTACGCTATATTATGTAGTAGACGACGATTCTACGACGCTTGGAGTAATCGTAGTCCGTAGCATATTACTACGATTGTTACATTTACATGTTACTTATTTCCTGCCAACTTGAAGAAATTAAAGACATTTTGTTTGCCAATGAAAAATTACCATTTAACTGGTTGAATTTAAGGTCGAATTTTTAATGTTCCAACTGTGCAATTTTAAGTCAAGTTAATTGGCTCAAACGACAATTTGTATGAAAAAGCGTTTTTTTTTCGATTTCTGAGAAAAACATCCTGGTGATACTTAGTAGTTCAGTTTCGTTAATTGAGCGACCCCTATCAGTTTGGGAGATGCTGCCCCTGATAGGGGTCGCTCACTTACATCCGGAATAACTGAATATAAGTTTCACCTGGGTATGTCTTTACTCACTAAAAGAAAAAAAACGCTCTTTCTTTCATAGCAAATTTGTGATTACGAGATAATTAACTTGATTGGAATTTAATATATTAGCCTTCCGAAAAGGATAATGAAAAGGCAAAGAGCAAATTCATTTCACTAATTGGGGAGTTAATCTGCTTTGTAAATTTATATTGAATATGTAAATAGGAAAATTGGACTAATTGAAACAAATTGATGAACGATTTTGAAACGAAATGATTTTGGTAAGGTACTCGAGATGGACTTTCATTAGTTACATTGGATTATTGAAATAATATTAATAATTATGAATGTATAATGAGTAATAATTTGAATCATAATTAAATCAAAGCGGATATGTAACATTTCTGACATAGTGTGAGTGGCGATCCTTATATTTGTCAAAAATATTTCGGCACACAATTTTACCTAAACTATTTGATTATACAAAAAAATCGCTTTTCTATAAAAAAGCATCACCTTTATAGCGGTCAGACATGTGGTCAGACAATTTATTTGAAGAAGCCAAAATTCTTTAAATTCTGTTCTTATACCCTGTATACTTGCGTACATGACGTTACAGGGTTTTTTTTCCTTGTCGCACCCAATTGGACAATAAAGACAAGTTTGCAAAAACTCTGGACTGATTTGGTACAACTGTGTTTCCCTTGGGACTGAACACAAGTTAAAAGTTTTTTTTTTTTTTTAGCCAAACAGAAACACTAAATAAATTACTAACCGTTTTCATTTCTTCATTTGTTTCAAAATAGAACATCAATCTAGACTAGACTCTAGATTCTAGAGCGTTTATTTAGTTTTTTTATATTTATCTACTTTCTTTATGTCAAAAAAAAAGTAGACAGAAAAGAAGAAAATATAAGAAACATATACATTGTTTACCTGTTGAAGTAAACAATGTATATGTTTATAACTAACATTATAAACCGTCAATTTGATTCCTATTTACTAATTCACATTATCCACAAGGAATATTTGTGCTTGCCTAACTTTTAAAGGAATTTAAATTTTAGGAATTGGAAAATCAAGATCACAATACGGACATTCAAGATGATTATAATGCAAATGGTCTATTTTATCATACACCCTTTGAAAAAGTTCTAACATTTATTTTCTTGATAGCTTACAAAATGTAACTAAGCCTAACATAATTTTTCCTGTCATAAAAATTGTGAAGAAAAATGGATGGCTATAAAAACCCTCTCAGAGATTTTAACTAAATTGGAAACTTGCCAACACCCTAGGCTTCTTCGATAATATTTAACTAGCCGTCTTAATAAGTTTTAGCCTCATAATTCTATTTTTATCTTAAGCTCCCTTGGGCTATTTCTACGTCGTATTTTTATAAGAGATTCAAGAAAAATAATGAAAGTTATTATAAAGTAGTCCAATATCTAGAAGAATATTAATAAATTAGAGATATAGGATTGAAAGTAATGAAATGAAACGCTCTTTTTTTTGTCGTATCAATTATTCTTTTTTTGGTTGCAACTGCAAAATCTGATTGAACACTTACTTCTGTGTTTTTTTAAATGGTGTAGAAAAGTGTCGATTAGCTAAATGCTATTAAATAAATAAATAACGATCTCGTCGATTTAATTCACTTGTATAGAGGTAAAAAGTATAAATATGAACAATAAACAAAGGTAAATAAAAACCATTTTTCATAGAGATAAAGGTTTGTTCAAAACACACTATGGCTAAAGTTTACACGGCTCCGACCCGACGATGACTGATATCCCTCTGCAAACTCACAAATGGTTTGCAGAGTGATTGATGGTGGGTGAAATTCACATTCAATTTTAAACAATAATTGTTACCGTTTCGATACGAGTCCTTGTGGGATAAAAGTTTTTATTAATTGCTCCTATCTGATAGTATTTTTGCTGATGGGAATAATCAGTTTTTTTTTAATGAGACATTTTGCGTTTTGATGAGTCACGAAGAGCAGCAAATACAATAGTGGTAGTTACATTATTATTCAAACCATGTCCAGGCGGTTTAAAAACTCTGACGCCAGGGTTCACGGGTCGACTGATCGAAATAAGTTGGTACATAAAATACTGTAAACTGGTCATAGACTTCAAAGATTGTGTATAAAGCTATCATGAACACATGCAACTTGGCACTGAAAACATGGTCATTATTTCGATTTGTTTCTTGGCATCTATCCAACCCTTCTCTTGGAATTGCTTTGGTCAGCGCAGAAGTTGCCTGAAATTTTTTAAACAGACTTAAGACGGCTCTATTGCTGACGAGCCTGGATTTTACACGACTGCACAAAAATGAAGTAAGTATTAATTTCGTCAGTAGTTCTTTTTAATTTTTTTAAAAGCAGTTTGTGAATTCTATGACGTAAGTCCTCTGGATCCGAATTTGTTATGTAAGGTAATTGATTCAAAGTTTTTTAATGTTCTTTTGTGTGTTTTAAGTGTGTGTAATCGCAAGAAACGCTTGATAATCCATGTTCCTTTCGTTTTGGTGCCCTTTAGCCTACAATATTCTGTAAAATCAAAGCCATATGAACGCCAAGCACGTTCCACAGGACATAAAAAGTGGATCAAACACATTACAGACAACTGGTGCCTGCTACTTGTGTGAACATTAGAAAACCATTAGCGAACTTTACAACTAATTAGCACTTCATAATGAACTTTATGTCGAAGGGTGAATATGAAAGCACGTGTTTTGAGCCACGTTTAAGGTAAATATAAATTCCAGTCTTGTTACTGTGGATATTTCAAATACAGATCCACCTTCGCCAGCTTGAATGCCAAATTTCGCAAAGTAAACTTTCTAATATTGTTGTTGTTGCATCGAAGAATTATTGTCATACTCGTAAAACTTACGCTTAAATATAATCAGATTATTATTTTTAGAATAAGTAATTATTATGGTTAATGTTAATTTACATAATAAACATAATTATAATCTGTTCTAAAGAATGTGAAATTGTCTCATGAATTTTTTCATGAGACAATTTCACATTCATAGAAAGATTTAGTTAAAAATCGCATTTTTATGCGTCTTTTAACTTCTATCTTTGCTCCTGGTCCTCATGCTTTAAAATTACATGAGGGGATGACATAGAGATGTTTAATATAAATGTCTCAAGTCATTATAGCAACTTTGTCACCCTACTGAGAGCAAACTTGGGCTGCCTCAACGAGGTTGTTTAAAACGAGGCGACAGGTTCCGATGACATTAGTTTATTAGTTTTGAACTTCGACAATCTATCGCTAATCGATAAATCGAAGACAAATTAATACGAGCAACTTATGGGTATGACATGTTTCGCTGGAATATAGGTTATAGTCCATGGGCCAGCCAGCTGGTCTAATAAAAAGGAAACTGTATAATTTGGGGATGGCCTATGGACTATTAAGACGAATATTGCTTTAAATATAATTACCTATTTTATACCTAGTATATAATATTATTATAATATTGCTTTATAAGAGACATTTTAGCAGCGTCTTAAATCTTGACGATTGAAATAATTAACGATTTGACGTGATTTGATTAACATACTGACGGCTAAATATTTAAAAATTAAACAATCTGTAGGTACAGTAATATTATCAAATTATGCAATAAGTTGACTTAATAAATATTATTAAATATGATTTAAGTTTTTTTTGTTGTGTAATTTGTGTCATAATGTATAAATCATTATAAATCTTTGACATCACAGCTTTATCATCCTAGTTCCCTAGTTCTTTCACCCTATTAATTACTATAAGCATTTACTTTCATTTTAGAGGCTGTTTTCAGCAAAGCTCATGAAATTTTCAAAATAAATCGCCCACCTCCATTAGGGGAAGGCGGAAAGAAGCCTATTGTTGGTCTCATAACAATTAGTGCCCCGCTTTTCATTCTTCGGAATAATTGCTTTTCCTGGAACGCCCGATATGGCAACACTGTTGAAAGTTCACTGTATTTAATTAAAATGTATTTTCGAAAATGTGACCTAAGCACGCGTGACTCCACTGTAATTGAAAAATAAGCCTTGTCTTGCGGTCTATTTGTCTTTAATTTGAATGGCGGACTGAATTTACTTTATTATGATGAAAGAAAATAAAGAAACAAAATATGAATTTTATTCTGTTATTTGCAATTAATACAGCTACCAAAGTAAAAAGTATCAGTAAATAGTATAATAAATGGTTATTTTATTTGACAAATGGGTCAGAAAACATAAAAATTTTCATGACGTAACACAATGCTCTTTAGTTGCATTAGGTGAGAGAATGTGGATTTTTCATGTAATTTAATTACCTTGGTACAAAAGAGCATGTTGATTTGTACATTTTACTTTGTGGTGAATAAAATATAATAATTGGTTAACTCTGAAAAATTATCCTTTGAAATCGTTTGATGCTATAAAATAAACAAACGACCTAACTGAAATCATGCTATTTTTTTAGTTAATAATAGTCCTTACATAGGGAAATGCCATAAAATCCGAGAAAAAGTAAAAGCGTCTTGTATTTTTCTCTTTGTTGACTTGTTTGGTTCACAATGTAAGGAATGTCGTAAAGTTGAAACTACTATCGACTGCGAAAGAGCATTTTTAATGTTGCCGCCAACAACGTAGTACTTATTCTTGAAGAAAGTGCAATGCTTTTAATTTTTCTTTTTTTTTTCATAATAAATGCAAGATTATTTCCCAATACACAATGACCACTTCGATCATCGGTCATTTGGTACGTATGGTTATTTTATTCATTTTCCGTTTTTTTGGTGAATGTTTAATTCCGTTGTATGAGCAATCCATAAAACAGACAAAAAAATAGTCCTGTACGCATTTATCAAAAGTAAATTTAAAAAAAACTAAGTACTTTTGCAGACAAATCTAACCTAACCTAACCTAACTTATCTACAGTCAGAGTAGAAACACAAAGTAGGTATAGGTACTTAGTTAAATTCTCGTAGAGATATTAAAAAGTAAAATCTCTTCACAAAAGGCTAGACGATCATTATAAATGAAGTTTAAATAATTTATTAATGTGTTTTACCCAGATTACAGAGTAAAAATCTCGATAAATTATAATGTTGGAAAAAGAGTGTTTTTTTGTTTTTAATACCTCCACCTCTCTTTCTACCTACATTATTATGGATCTACTGAAATGGGTTTTATATTTAATAGTGTTATTATTAGGTAGGTACATTGGATATCTCCTCTAGACGATTCATCACTTCCTGTCACTTAGTTTGGGGAATCCATCATAGGAAATACTTAGTATTTTTTGTTTATGGTATTTGTAGATATTTTTTTTTTGTAGTACAAAATAAAAAGTAATTTAGAGAAACCACAGTAAGGGTCGTATTTATAATCAGCTCTCAAGAGTGACAGCGAATTTGAGTTAGTATCAGAAATGTCATTTCAGTACAAAACGACCTGTCAAATCCAAACTTAATATTGCTCTCAAACTTGAGATTGCTTTATAAATACGAGCCTAAAACCTTTAAAGCACCAACAGTTTTTTTTTAAACGTCCAAATGCTAAAGTTATCGTGACTCCCACTCTTTCCGTTCAAAAATCGTCTTCTTCCTTGACATAGCGAAATTTTAAATTTAAAACATTCAGAATATTTTGAGTTATTTTAATACTCGCGCTGTCGCGTCCAGGCAAGCTGTTTTACTTATTTCGTTGAAATAACTTGAATTAACTTGAAACGTTTTCTGTTATTTAAATTTTTGAAAGTCCACAAAAGGCATATTTAATTTCTAGGTACTCAAAATTAGAGCAAATTCAGTTAGTGCCTATGTTTTAAAGGCTCGTATTTATAAAGCGATCTCAAGATTGAGAGCAATATTGAGTGCGGATTTGACAGGTCATTTTGTACTGGAATGACATTTCTGATACGAACTCAAACTGGCTGTCACTCTTGAGAGCTGATTATAAATACGGGCCATAGTGTCTGGACTCTCAATCTAGAGGATATGAAGGTAGCTTGAATACTTTAGGATACTGTCTGTCTAGGAAAACTCTATTTCTCGTCTCGGACTTGTGTGATATCTTATAATATAAGACAATTGTAAAGCACCGTCTTCAAAAATGACCCCATAATATTTAAAGATGAAAGATATTTTATCTTTATAAAATAATTTCGCCTTTAATAAAAACAATGAAATTGTCTAGTCTTATTTTATCCAATTTAATTTACGACCTTGTATCTTATACGATTGGTTGCACGTTTCTTTAACAGAAAGCTTATCCCTCGCGGATATAGCTAGGTTTCCGTTCGATTAAACTCCAGTCTGCTAATGGATCACGTGTCTACATAAGACATAGTGCCAATAGTTTCAATTCACACCAGGAAGGGAGGCGACGAAACGCGGTGCGTACATTTCAAGAGCGACAATGCTCTCGATTCTGGCCGATTAATTTTAAATAGCGCTGTCACTTTCTTTACTTTCACATAAGAATAGGATAACGAATAAACATGACATTGACATTCCTAATCTGACGTAAGACTGCTTAAATGGCGTAAAATGAGAGAGCGTGCTCTATGCTCAGTTCATATTTAAAGCGTCTTACGTCAAATAAGGAATGTCAAAGTCACGTGTTTATTTGCTATCCTGTTCTTATTTCAAAGTAAAGAAAGTATGCAAAAATATTCACTGACAGAACTCGAAAAATCCTCGCGGTGTCGTCGCCGCGCGGTGTAGGAGATACATCTTCGAGCAGCTTCACGCCGCGTCGCAACGTGTCGCTTCCCGGTGTAAACTGACCCTTGGGTACACAGGATACCAAGATCGCCACTAGCCTTTCTGGAGTGTTTTTAGAAACTAGAAATAGTTCTATTTGGAAAGACTAGATATAGTTTTATTTGGAAAGATTCAATTTAAAACAAATTGTTTCCATCTGCATTGAAAAATTGCGTGATTTGGCGCAAAAATATGCTAGTCATAAAATATTTAGTTTTTTTTCTATTTTACTTATTAATTTGCCATTTTATACTCGTTTCTTTATTATTTCAATTTTATTTTATTTCATGTAACAAAATACGTAAATACTTGATACATTATGAACGACTTATTGCCTTATTGGGCAAAGACAATCATTGCTAAAGTTCCAAACCTAGACTAGAAGGTAGGTTTCTAGTTCTATAGTTGGCAGCAGAATTCACCAGAAGTGTCCGACTTTCTTCATTTCCTTCAGTGGGGGATGGGGAGGGGCTGAAACTTGAACCAAACAGACACTGAACCTTTTGTTACCCGACGAGATTGCCTAACTTGACTGTGGAGACGTCTGTGTTACTGTTTATGTTTCGTAACTATTTTGATTGCAAAATTCTAGAGCGATGCTAAAAAAAATAAACACACGTTGAAATTATTTTTTAACATTTCACTAATTATTTTTGTTGTAAGTTATTTGAAGGTTAAACTGCGGTGCAAAAAGCTTTGTAAGATGTCAAGACAAAAACTAGTTTACTATCGCGTCATCGTCTTATTTTGGTTTTAGCAGATTTTAAAAAATATTAAACAAGCTGTGCTGTTCTTTTTCGAGCATACTGTAGAAGCCAGCTAAAGCACAGCCTATCCCAGTTCTGCCGCATGAAAATGCTCCCGACTGCATTATGTGCACAAACATTACCTCTCTCCCCTCCCCTATTCTCTACGTAAACAACCGCGAACGCTAAAAGGGGTCACCTAACTATCTCCAGCATAATGCTTTTAGTCTAATAATAATTATAATAGCGGATTTATGGATAAACCTTAAAAGCCTGACTGTATAAAATTAATGTATACTAAGTTATACTGCAAAGTAATAACTTGGTTGCGGTTATTGTTTAACTCTTTTTTTACAACTCCTATTTCTAAGTTTGTAATAATTATAAAGCACTTAGTTATAATAAGATGGGGTAAAAATTATTTGATTTACTCGTCTAAATATTTCTAAGACACAGAAAGTTAATTCCAAATTTATTGTAGCTACATTTCTAGGATGAACATGGTTATGAAACAGCGCACCCAGGAGCAAACTTCATTATGTTGAAGTGGTTGCGACTCTCCACTCTGAAGTTAGTTCAGAGCTACTACTGTAAATACGTGAGAGAAGATATACCTACGAATAATTTCATGTAACGAATGTTAATAATTTATTTAATGTAAGATGAAGACGCAATGTGGCGCAGTTTCTTTAGATTGAAAGTAAAATGCCTCTCGTGGTTGTTTTTCTTGTGAAATTAACGAAAGACGTTAATTCCTGATGTAAAGTCAAAGTTTTGACGTTTAACATAACTAATACCTAGGCCTCTTAATGTAAGTAAACATTATGATGTCATTTTAAATTAATAAAGTTATTTGTTTTACGTTTGATAAATAAAATATTTTTTTATCTGTATTTTATTAAGCTGTTATAAAGATATTTAAGAATTGAAATCATATACCAGGACTTACATTATTTTTTTTCAAAAATCAACCAGATTCAGTATAATTGTTAACTACAAAATGTGACCTGTAGATATAATATTCCTTAACGATGCAAATGACAAATAAAAGAAATCTTCCGGAAACGCCTCTTCCACAATCAAGATGCAATCTAACATAGTCTTATGCACTATGCTGAGTCTACGCCCGATTCCATTATACTCCTAATTCCTTGCATCTCACTCCATTACTCCACAACACAGACTAAGCCCAGGATTTCAACTTTCTCTAATACTGTAAACCTTACTACGTGCTTTGTAGTACATTGGGTCCTTAAGTTCCACTCTGAAGTTTCTACTTGAAAGGTATTCTACTAATCTATTCTCTATAACTTTTGAAAGATTTTTTCTTTGTTGTTTTAGTTCTAAGTCTGACATTTTTATTGTAATTGTTAGACATTTTGTAATTGATTTTAAAATAATTAATTCGTCGATTTTATAGAAAAAATCATTTTTTTTAGTAAATTTACTACACGTACTCGACAAACTTTAGGTAAGGTACATAAATCGTTTCTTAGTTACCCGTTCGCCTATTCATCCATGACAAAAATAAGTAATACTCTTGCTCCCTATTAGCTCCCTAGAGCAACAATCCCAACTAGTAGAATTGTTCTACTTCCAGCTCCTATTCTAGATCCTATCGCTGTCCTCGAACGAGGAGGATTAGGTTCTGATCGAATTACACTTCCTTGCACGTGGCTTGCTTTCTTCGATTTGTTTTGGTCATTTGTTTGGGTTTCAGTGTAAGAAAATTACATGATTATGGTTCATTTATGGTTCAATGAAATTACTTCTAGAAACAACAGATAAGTTTATAAAAATATAAAAATGTAATTTTATTTTATTTACACACCTGAGAATAATCCACAAGTTAACAAAACTATGTTTTGTGTACGTTTTCTGCTTTTACGCATCGTATATTTTTACAACCAAACGAAAAGATTTTATTCGCTATTTACTTCTATAATAAAAAGTAAGTTGCCCAGAAAACGGCCTACGTAAGGAAGGATTACCCATATTTTATTGACTAAATGGCCTAGAAATAGGTATGGGCAAATAATGTTTGTGAAAATATTGGTTCAAGATTTGCCTTAAAAAAGCAAAAAAACAAAAAAAATATTACCATTGCTTGGAAATTGCAAAACTCGAATTGAGTAGGAGTGGAATTGTTTTTGTATTGAATATTTATTAATTTCCATGCATTCTATTGACAAAAGCACTAATTTCCTCGGTGGAAAAAGCCTGACTCGTAATTATTAAAGTCCTCGCCTGGTCAAGCTCATTTTCCACACCTCAGATATAATGTACTATTGTTTTTGGCGTCATAGTGCTATTTCATTTGTAAATTAAGTATTCACTACTTAGAACATGGCCGGTAACAAATCTTAGTCGGATTGTTAGGCTGCACTGTGATGCCGTTGTACGTAGTGTACTATTATCTTGACAAACTGCCTCCGTGGTCTAGTGGTCTGAGCCATTGGCTGACTACCCGGAGGTTCGGGGTTCGATTTCCGGCGAGGACAATGAGTTTGTGTTTTTTGGTAAGCATATTGCAGGCAGATCACTAGATTGTCTGAAAACAGGTCGTGTCAGTTAATCTGTCCTATCAGAATTAGTGATAAAAGTAATCGAGAGAGTGCACTTATGTGTTGCGCTTTTGTACACTAAAAACTAGCCCCGCCATTACTGAAAATCGATTAAAAGGACTATCTTACTATCACAGTGTATTGAATACCACTTTACATCACATCAAAGCAGCAATGAATGAGTATAGAAAGGTTTAACTGAAAAGAGGACCCGTATTAGCTCAAAATGGCTGGTAGAAATAGCCCAGCTTTTTGAATTATTCTCTTTGAACGTGCCGTTTTGCTGCCGTCAGCAGTTCATATTGAATGCTGAGCTGTGGTCACTAATGTAGGTCTTACAAAGTTGGTGGAAATCAGCTGGTAATTTTGTGGACGTACCTGAAAAAGATAGTAAAATCAATAAGAAATGAGCAATATAGTTAACGTTAAAGGCTCGTATTTACAAAGCAATATTAAGTATGGATTTGACAGGTCGTTTTGTTCTAAAGTGACATTTCTGATACGAACTCAAACTCGCTGTCGCTCTTGAGAGCTGATTATAAATACGGGCCTAAGTGTTTCTAAAATTATAATTATCATTAAAAAATGGTATACCTAAGTAGTTAAAGCTTTTTCTAGGTAACTTTACTTATTTTTCAACTCTCTTTCTCTATAAATATATAATTAAAACACTGATATCGTAGACATTTGCTACGGCGTAGTAAGCGTAGCAATTACCTACGTAAGCTTCGTCTTCTACGCTCTCGAGATACGTTTATGCATTTCATAATACGGAACCAGATGCAAACATATTTCTTAGATAAGGCTATAAATGAAAATACATATAGGTGCTACAATGAGCGAATAGCGACAGAATAAAATAATTATACCTAATGGACCAACAAAACGGAGAAAATATACAAATTCTTAGCTTAGATAAGTAAGCATCACCTTGAAGTTTACATAATTAAACTACCTACTTTTAAGTTATAGGTACCTAACTTACTAATATACTGAAGTTATTAAATTATTAATTAATATTAGCGTGCACTTGAGTATTTTATCTTAATATCCCAAGCCTATCGTTCTATTTACAAAAAACATTCACTTTCCTCCCTAATTTCCTGTTATAGCATAATACACTTCCCCATACTCCCCGTACCATTATATCTCATGAGAGTAAAGTAGGTACCACAGTATATCTTCGTTACAAACAATGAATGAACGAATGAGGTTCAACAAAGAAAACGTCTCATATGTGAAAATAGCTCTAGCGTGGTTCATTTTCCGGGGAACGTATAGAATTTTATAGGTGCAGGCGTAGCTGAAAATATTTAAGTTATAGTCTAGAAAATAAAAGAATTCAGGCGAGTAGCGCGTTTTTAACCCTTGGGGTGTCGCATGTATCATGGCGGACAGTGATATGATCACTTATCATCAGGTGTTCCGTCTGCTAATCGAAAAACTAGAGATGTTTCTATCAATGCACATTTTACAAACTAGCGTAAGACCGCATTTTATACTGGGTGTAAGGGACAGCGTCCCGCAAACTGATAGGGGTTGCTCAGTCAACGAAACTGAACAACTATCACCAGGATTTTTTTTTCAGGAAATGAAAAAAAAGTTTTGCTTTTCCATACAAATTGTCGGATCGAGGCAGTCACTTTGCATGAAAAAGCATTTTTTTTTTATTTCCTGAAAAAAAAACCGGTGATAGTTTTTCAGTTTGGTTGTCTGAGCAACCCCTATCAGTTTGCGGGACGCTGTACCTTACACCCAGTATAAATTTTTAGCTTGTTTGTCGCCAACTAATGAAACTTTGTGAAATACTTATTCTTGTTCTTCAAATACTTCTTTCTCCGAGCCACCTAAACTAGAGTCAGAGCAATCATATCGTAACAAATACTTTTACGTCTATTCACACTAAGTATTTACCATGTAAAATTACCCCTATGTAAATGTGTGTAATATGTAAAAATTGTAAAGAATATGGGTTACTTGCCTGAAATAAAGATCTTTAATAATGCCCATATTTCACCTCTGAACCGACACCTTAGCAATTATACCAACTCTGATACACGGTAGAAGCGAATATTCCTCCCTAGACGGACTTTACACGTAGCTGGCAGCTTCTAAATAACGTTATCCCTACTAATAAAGCCAAGCTCTCAAGCTTTGCCCATAAATCTACAGTATTATGAGACTAAAAGCATTATACTCCAGATAGTTAACCCCTTTTAGTGTTTGAACAACACCGGTAGTGATTTAGGTACACAATATGGCTTGCAAGAATCTATGTTTAATTTTATTATTGATTATGTACTGGATGCATCAGGTAAAGCAGTCAGAGTCAAATTATACAAAACAGTTCATTTATTTATTACAGTAACTAGATATATATACAGCAGATATATATACGCAGTAACTAGATATATACCTATACCACGCTCTTTTTAATTCAATCTAGTATTTCCAAGCGTTTATATTCTATCTCATCGCGTATTATATAGTAGGTAGAAATTTTCAATTTCAGACCATAAATGATAAAAGTAGTACCCATGGTAGTAGGTAGTACGTTCATAATTTCCTACTAGGTACTACTACTGAGACAGAATACGTAAACGCTTGGAAAATACTTATTGACAAAATCATTCACTGTATCTCAAGTTGCTATCAACATATTATAATAAAGTCTTCAAAGCGACTGAAAATCAAAATACGAGTATACCTACCTACTTTATTAGCTTTAAAGTTGCTGTATGTATATGCATCCCAAATATTTTCTAAACGAATAATCTCTACCTTATAAAAAAAATATATATTTTCCCATAAAAAAATATTTGATCAATATGCGCAGATTATTTACGTTATTTTCCCTGGCGTTCATGTTATCTGGAATTAATTTTCTCGTTTATATTCAATACAAAGACGATATTTTGTGGAAATATCTGGAATCTTCTTATTGTATCGATATGATAAGGATTTCTTTTTGCGTATGATATTATTATATTTTTTCTATAGAGTAAATTGGATATTTAGGACAAAATATCTCACAGTTTAAGTTATGATTTGGTATTATTTGTGTATGTGGTAGGTTCATAGTGTTTTTCTATCGTGGCAGAGCAAATCGTCGACGTTATACATTCGTATACCACTTTTTTTATTAGTTTGTGCATCTAAACGTTTATAGATCGTTAATATTATGTATCACGTTGCAATAATTACAAAATGTCAAAGTTTAAAAGATGACAAAAAAACTAAGATGTCTAATTCAATACATCATTCCTTAGATTTACCGTTTTTATAATTTTTATAATTGGGTAGTAAATTCAAGGTCCCCACTTTAATTTATCCATAGCCCGTTTACGTACAAATCCTAAATTTATGCTTATATCCTGAAATGTATTCTGATTTACGTCAGGTTGGCGGAGAAAATCTTGAATAATGACTTCGTAAAATTGCTGACAAATTTCAATTTTGTCCTCATCAAAAGGGATATTAGGGACCTTTTCGTCGCAACCCCAATTAGCGGGGTCCCTAATTAACCATTATGAGTGTCTTGGATTTTTATGTAAAGGTCAGTTCAGAACAGCTTTTATGATGGTAAGAGCAACGAACCTTTAGGCAAAATGGACGAAGTTTATCCATAAATGGGATGACAAAATCCTATTCGTGATTAAAATTTTCATTAATTTCTTCCTTATACGTTTATGTATAAGCAGGAATTTATCTTTAAAATGAGATGTTGTTATTTTTCGGTAAATTAGGTCCAAATACTTTGATTAATCATATTATTCATATTCATATTTATAATTCGTTTATTTAGTAACAATAATTTTTGCAGTCATAAATTTAAAAACAATTCTTGAAATTAGATCACTGTTACATAAGTGCATCACAATATGCGCTAAGAAAGAACAAATGCAAAAGGTTCTAACTAAATTGTACCTTTTGCCCATTGTTTTGATGTGTGCATAAAACTTTGTGAATTATATTCCACTTTCATCACTATCTTTCCATCAGAAAAAGAAAAGGTAGTACCTGAATCTTTCTTCAAAAATGCTGCAAGCAAAACATCTTATGGCCGTGCAGTAGGGTAAACAGGTCTACTTATAACCGTTCCTTACCTATTTTCTTATGTATCCCTAATGCATCATGGACATTTTTACGACGCAGGTGAACTATCCCCAGGTTCCCTCTTGATTTATATATAGCATCGTGTTCTATTCAGTACTAGCTATTCTCAGTGTAAGTCGCATAAGCTATTTATGTCAGCTCTTTTGTTTAAGCATATGCGGCGGTGATTTGTTTTTTAAAAGGTTCTTGTATAGGTACTTGCTATATAATCTAGGCGTCATAAAAGTATAGGTAGGTAGGTATATCAATGGGCGCTTTTCCACTAGACGGCACGGCACCGGCACGGCGACGATCACGTGACAATACGACATGCCGTGCCGGTGACGTGCCGGCAAGTGGAAAAGCGTGTCATATAATTTCATTGATTTTCATACATTATGTCATCCACGATACCGTCGACGGTATCGTGCCGTCGCCGTTGCCGGTGCCGTGCCGTCTAGTGGAAAAACGCCCAACAGCTGACTAATACAAGAAAAAATCGGACCCAAGCTGACCCTTTTTGACATCATAAATCATAGTTTCATGCGTCGCACTAATCGATTATTATTCATAGAAAAGTTACACTCTATTTGGTTGCACAGTTGGTAATAACGAGATTCCTTCCTTGATCAGTAATGTGGTAAGTAATGTTTTCGCCGTAGTGGTAAGTAAATTTGTGTGTATTTTCAGAAACCATGGCATATTATTATACTTTAACAAATTATAAGAAGGATTTATTATTTCTAACCAGTGACTTGAGATAGGAGCTAAAGGACTCTAGATATTTTGCTTATATTAAGGGTTCGCTGAACTTACACAGAGTAAAATATTAATAAAATGCTTTGTGTGGAATAAAATAGTAGTTTTATTATATCGCAGCTTACATTGCAATTTTCTTTGCTATGCGTTCCGATATGTGTTTTGGACAAAGGTTTTAAAATGAAATAAAACAAAATTGAAGTCAAAGAACTCCTTTTGTATTCTGTAAAGCAAAGACTGGATTAAATTCACTTTCATACATTATCCAAAAACGGTTTATTTTTTTATATTACCGTTATTATTATTATTAAACAGTTTATTGCACACATGAACATACAGAGAACACAAACATAAAAAGCAATAGCACAACAGGTACAGCTTATCTCTAAAAAGAAATCTCTTCCAGCTGACCAACGGTAGTGAGACTGCATAAGTGAGGCAGATAAGACTTGTACAATTAAAATATAGGTAAAATTAAGTACATTAAATAAGACTCAAATCCTAATATCATTCTTACCATATAATATTACCGTTCTTTGTCTATTTTATTTCTAATCAGAAAACAAAACACATTGTGTTCGCTCCAGAAGCTAAATAAGAATAGGTACGATAGAAAATGTGCTGAAAGATAAACAAGTAATATAAGAGAGTTATATTAAATTAACAAGGGAAATACAATTATTATAACAAAAAAACTTGAACAAACCACCACTTCCCAGAACTAAATACCGTCCTTAAATAAATTCCGTTCTTAATCCGAGCTTTCGAAGAGCCACCTTGAAAATGTTTGGAAAACAAATATTTATTCTGAGTTGTTCAAACTGAATTCAATAGCGAACCTACTCAGACGAACATCTTGAGCTCCTTTATCGGTTCTTCTCAGTATGGTAACCTTTGCCTTGGTAAAATAAAGATATTTTGCCTTTTGTTTAGATTGGATAGGTACCTACCAGTTGTTATTCAGGAGTAAATACTTAAATAGGTATGAGAGATGATTTCTTGTCTAGCTCGGATAGCATTTGGAAGGAATTGATAAAATTACTTTTAACAATTGAAACTAATGCAAATAAAGGTAAACATGCTCTAAGAGGTAAACAGATCACGTGGTAGAATTTTCCAGATATTCACCCCACCCGAGACTGAATAAGTTTTCCATTTGTTTGACAGGTCAGTTTTTATCTGAAATCCAAATTCAATGATCATCAATATCTAGACTAGACATGTGTAAAGTATCTATTTCAATATTATTCTCAGATCGTTTTCAATATCATCGTTGTTGCAGGATTAGGTATAGGTACTAGGTACCTATATAACTGGCTGCACCTGAAACGTATATTCAAACATAGATAATCTTCGGACAAAGCAATATATTGAATGGCTCGATAGCTCAGTGAACAGTGATTCTGCAACTAAGCTTAAGGTCGTGATTTCGCATAACACAAATATCATTATTTGTCTATGAACACTTCGTCTATGGTTATTGATCATTTTTTTTTCTTTATTTAAGAATTTGATTACATGAACCATAAATAACTGCACATAGTTTATTAGTTCGAAACTGTGGGAAGAGTTATTATAATTGAAAACAAGGTTTAAAATAAGCTTGTTTAGGTAGGTACACATTTTTGTACAATGTAACAAAAATAGTCTATTCTATTGACGTAGTTCAAAATATACCATAGCGGATACAGGAAATTGGTGTATTATTTGCTGAACTTTTAAAAATAAGATTGCTTGAAATCTTATCGGACTGCAGCAAACCTGCCAGTATCAATGATATTGGCTGTATCGTCACAACACTTTCAATTACGATATCCATTGCTGCTTTCATTTGACGTGTAAGCTAAAAGATTGAAATTCAAGAAGCAATGTATCGAAAAGTAAAGAAAGGTCAGGTTGAAAACGCACTGAGAATGAGGCTATTGGAAGCCGGAAATGAATGTTGATTTTTGTAAAGCACTCGTTTGACTGAAATATAAACAGAATTCCTGCACGTTTTCCAAACACCGATGCCAATATAGTGTTTTGACGTAAAAGTCTTGTAAAGGGGCATTCATGTTCTCAGCAGAAGCGGGAATGAGCGCACTTTTTACGTTTGAATTTGTGGACCTTGATAGCATGTGATTGCTTGTTTTCGCGGTAGGTTATAAGCAAGACGGGTATATAACTGACCTAGGATTCAAAACCGCCAAGCTATGGGAGTGGGCCGGACAAGTTTGTCGGATGCACCCGGACCGATTGGCTAAGATCGTCACGGAAAATTGGGTAATTACCTCAAGGCGGATTTCAGCGAAGAGGCAGACCCCGAAAAACATGGCGTGACAATATCGACGTCCATCTGAAAGTGTTGAGTGGAAGACCGCGAGGGAGACCTTTGCCCAGCAGTGGGATCTAATCGGGTAGCTATAATAATTTTCATATCACAATCTAGTTACTGACCTTTTCATCACATCCAGTGACGTAACGTAACCCCAATAGTAACATTGGTGAGCTCACCGGGTAACCTCATAAATTATGCAGACAGAGTTTGAAGCTTAATGTCCGCATTGTTCAAGCAATTAGCTCTGATTGCGAATGCAATTGCAGCCGTGCACTGGAAAAACTGCCTTCTAGACGTGTACTAAAGGTGCATTCTTTTATGCATGAGGGAGATGCATAAAAGAATATGCAAATATTGTTATAATTGTAAAGGAGTTCAAACGAGTATGTTTTAATTTTATTATTTATGTCACTTCTTAATACGTACGTACGTCGTATCGTACTTAAATGGTCTGATTTTTAAGTTTAATGTTAAGCAATACCTTACGTAAATATTTTAAATTAATATTAGGTAAAAACAAAAATTATTATTAAATTCACAAATCATGTAACGCTCTCGCCTTGTTTTTTTAATGAAAGTATAAGTTAGTCTGTGCAATATACCAAATGAATATAAAATTTACTTTAATTTTTATTTTTTGTTTCATTTATTAAAATATACTTTTGATGAGTAACCAGATAAAAAATTCTTATTATTACTCTTTTGCATCTGGTTGAGTAAACACGTGATCCATTAGCGGAGTTTAATCGAGTGGAAGAAAAGCAATATCCTCAAGGATTCCGCGCCGCGACAAAACAATATTTTTGGGTAGTCTTTCTGTCTTTTAATTTTTAACATCCTGGCAATATTATTATCTAGCAAAGTTTCTTCTATGCTGGATTGGGAGTGATAAAAAAACAAAGAATATACCAGCTGCTTCGCCTTCAGGAATGCTGTAGACTTCTACAGCATTCAACAATTTTATTCTAAGGTTACGGTGTATTGTAATTTAGGCGATGGGTTGACAAACTGTCACTATAGATAAAAATTGGGGGCAACCCTATTTGTCAGACGTGGTGAAAACGCATCAAATCGGTCGGCTGACATATTTGTAGGTAAAAGTCTAAAAGTGTAAATAGTTTGATGAAGCTAGTGCAGCTGAGTTTAATACAGTTGGTGCTGCAATCAACTACATAATTGCACAATTTACTACCACATAAGTATTTTAGATTTAAAAGCTAAAAGATTATCCAAGCGGAAAAGAACTTCTATACTCAAGGTTTCCAGCAACAGAAACCAGAACACTTTAATATTCTTTTAGCGTTTCACCTTTCAACTTTCTGAAATTTTCAGAAACTCCGTATAGCAGCTGGAATCAAATTCTTCTTCTTCTTATAGAATGGGTTTTTCGAGTATACATGTGACTCGATGAACCCTGGTGTGAGAGGATTCTAATTTATTTGTGTAACGACCGCTATCAAAGATAACGACCGGGACCGACGTCTTAAATTTGCCCTCCGAAGCACGGAATCTTTTTTCTTCCAGACATCAGAAAATTACTTAAAATGATAAATATCCATAATTTATGTTGTTCCCCATGTGGTAATTGAACCCATGACTTCCGGTACGGGAGTCCATTGCTCAGTTACACCACTGGACTATGGAGGCAGTTATACTATTGCTGGAATCACAGAACCAGTTTATTTGAAGTAAATCCCTCTGATCCATAACTCAAGCAGTAGAATTGGTGTGCCTTTGATAGACAATCCATTAGGAACGGACGGTTTCAAGTAACATGGGTTTTACTTACTAAAGTCAAGGATCTAATTTATCGATGTCAGGTAGGTAAGTGTGGTCTAAAGACAATCAATTATTTAAGTGATGACAAGTTTGGTATAAGTTTACTGAAAAGGTTTGAGAACTATTTGGTCTATTTTATTGAGTAAAAACCAACTAATATCTTAAATGTTACTTTTCCACTAAGTACGCGGTTGATAATTCGCTTTTTCTCTCAGAGGCAGCGAGAGTCAGTTTTTTGCTTTATTTTACGTCAATTTATTTGCGTGTCAGTTGTAAATAAAAATAATGAAGTTATATTATACGCAAGATCTTTTGCAAGCCTGTAAAAGCACTTTTACGTCAATAAACTATCTGCTACTCAAAGTTCTGCTATGGACTTTTGGTTTTTTTTTTTTTATCTGGAATTAGACAACAGCTTTTAAAAGACATAAAGATTTTTATATGTTTATTATTCCTTTCCATATTATATTCTATAATGGCTTTTCAGACTATGAAAAATGCAAAACAATAATACACACGGCAAGGTTATTCAGAGCTAATAACTTTGATTCAACCCCTCATGCCAAATACAGTTGAAAAGAACCATTTATCATCTAAAAGTGGGTACATATTTCTTTTTTCTGACACATATGAAATAAGTTTCGTATTCACCCCGTCGAATTTCATATTTTCTTTTATCTATATGGGCATTCTTTATTTAATATTATCTAAAGGAAATATTTTAAAATCTATAAACTCTGAAACACCTGATTATGATTATCCTTATTTTACAATTATTTTGTGAAAATGGAAAGCTAGTTTTTTTACCATCATATTTTTAATGAAGTTTTAAAATTAATTAACCTTATGACTAAGAGTACGGCAGTATGTCATTTAACTCATTATTTTAGACATAAGTTTTGAAAGCATAATGTACCTTTATTAGTTCAACTTGGCAGGACACTGCCGTGCCTCCAGTCCAGATAAATTTATTCAAAATGTCCAAAAGGTAAGAAACAGAAAGCTTGACCCACTTTCCTAACACTAATTTCATTTCTTGCCCAGGTACGGCGAAATTTAAGTTTTGTGATTTTGTCAGAAGACGGCAAATTTAATGGAAAGGAAATATTCAAAAGTTGCAACACCTGCCGTCATATTAAAATTATTTTGCAAAGATTATAATACACTTTATATAAAATTTCGTTAAAATGACATATTAATCTAATCTATAACAGGTTGCACTTTGTGGATAGGTAGGTAATGAACATGCTTAAAAGGTTTTATGTTAGCAATTCTGTCTGTATATGTAGTGGAAATGTCGGTAAACTTTACAAGTTGAATGTGACGTGCCAAGTTTTAGTTTTCAGTTTCAAGTTACTTGCGTGTAAATGCGTGTATACGACCTTGTCTTTTATAATGAAAAATATCGTGGTTTTGATGTATCTAGCGTAAATATTCGTATAAAAATACTTTCACGATCCGAATAATATCTTTAGAGCATTAATAACCATGATTTTTGTTCTCTAAGACCCCTATTTATTACGGTTTCACTTTTCTATTAGACATTTGGATTGGAAATCCTAACTTTATCCGGAATTGAGCCTTCAGTAACAAATTGGCGAAAATTCCCGACTCTTTTTCGATACGTCGGCAAACTGATCCCTAATTTGATGACATATTTGAAAAAAAAAAACTATTTCTACTTTGAAAATCTTATGGTTTGAGTATAAATATTGATATACAATTTTCAGCATTGGTCAAAGAAAAAGGAGTAGGTGGTACTTAACATCGAACATTGAACTACTTTGTCTTAAAGATAAAAGATTTGTAAATTGAGTGCAGTGCCTGTCCAGAAAAAGGTAGGCATATTTAATATAGAAAACATAAAGGCATGAAAGTGGCGGTGATATTTTTCGGATTCTTATTCAATACGTTTTATCCTTGACTAAACTTTTCCACAATAAAGTATTGAACTACATCGATAATCCCTCTCATCTCAAAAGATCGAACAAAGAGAAAGTTCTTCACAAACCACCACCTCTTGAAATCGAAACAAAATTAAAACTCCCGACACGAAAAAAGTCTTAGCCCACAGACCGCACTTAAGATCCCTTTCGAACCTTTGGCTCTATCCGCACTAATGCTGTTTCAACTCTGGTTCCAAAGCTGAATTTCTTTGGCGCCTATCTTATAGTTGGATGTCGAGTAGCATCTTATTCTTATCAAAAAGGTTTTCGAGTTGAAGTCCGACCCAATGAACCTCTGTGTCAGTGTATTAAAACCACCTAATGCACACCAGAAGCATATCTCTGAAATTGTTTGTGTGACCACCAATCTGTGCCCTCAAATGCATGCACTGTATTTTTATTTCTTACAGAAAATAAATTGTTTCAGCTTGCTTTATCCTAACCGAACTGGAAAAAGTCTCACATTGACAAATATCAACTTTGTGTTCCCCCAGTGACAAATTGAACCCAAAACCTTCGAATCATGAGTGTGTCAACTATTAGTCGTTCTATCATTGGTTGACATTAGGGTAACGCTTTCTTTTTCGATTTGTTTATTTTCATGTAATACGAAATATCGATCAGTGTTTCAACTTCAAGCGCACCGGTGAGGAAAACGCCTTTCAGCCAAAGTGGGCAACTGTAATTTTCCGAGGTGTTTCCCACAACTCGTTGAACAAAAACTCTCAGCAACGCATGCAGCGAACAAATGGGCCAATTCAATTAACAGCCAACATTCAACCTTTTGGGCTTGTTAAGAAGGTCGGGTGTTGAAAAGCTTTGTGCGGTGATTAACCCCTATGGATTACTTGAATCTGAAACTGGTATTGGTGAGGTGAGTACCTTACCTATCTCTTTTATTAGAATAGGTGTCTGACTATCTAGTAGGTCATCGCTGTTTTCGATCATCATCTACTTACAATAAAAAACAGCAATTTGAATTTTCATTCAATAAAGTTTGAGGGCTTGTGTGCATTTCTCTCTATGGAAAATAGATAGGTTGATATAATGAAAAATAACATTGAAAATCCCATCAGCTGTTGGAGTTATTTTATACGGGAGAATAAATTACTAATAGAATTTTATTTAAGTTTCTTGGTTTAAATAAGGTTTTATTTCTTTGGTGAAAGAAAATTCACGTTTTAGAATAAATAATATTATTTTTACAAATGCGATATTTCAAAGATTTTTATTATTACACTGAATCAATCATTTTTGTAGAATAAATTCAATCTTTGAAATACCTTCTTAAAAACAGTTTTGATATTATCATTAGAAACGCGATATTTTTTTTAGCAGCCATCAAAACGAAAATGATTCCGAGCATTCCGATTCAATTCCCCGAAATGAACAAAATTATTTGAACAATTTTGTTTTTATTTTCACAGTGAGTGGTCGAGTCGTAAGAAATTTACGTGGAAATAAAATGAGCAATATATAAATAATGGAGTTTTTTAATTAAATCGTTAAATTTTTCCATCAACTTAACGATTTTTTGTCGGTATTAGGCATAAAATATAAATCTAATTTATTAAGGAGCATAAAATATAAATCTAATTATTTGATGCATTATTTAACAATCGACCGACAACTTTTGTTTTTTTAGAAAATTTATTGATTTTATCAGAGTTTAGAGGTGTTTCTTGAGATGTAGACTTTATTGTTTGTTACAAGGCCCTTAATGAGTATGATATCTGTACATTGCTATAGTGATAGGTTTGTAAGCTGATCGCCTAAATTACAACAAGCTGAAACACTGGAATCCCTTAAAACCTACCTTAGAAGGTTTTTACAGCGTGCGCGAAAGGGAGCCAGTTATCACATTACGTTTTTCTATCACTTCGAGTCAAGCATGGAAGTAATAGTAACCAAATAGAAGGGAATAATTTGCTATTTTTGGCCAAATATTTGCTATTTTTGGCAAATTATTCCCTTCTATTTGGAATACATTTAAAGCTGAGAAAATAAAGGATTCTCTGTGAACGCATTGCGTCAAGGGTTTAATCTGCAATGTACACGGCACACTCATAAATATTTACGACAAACCCAATGATATTGGGGAATATTAACTACGTCATTTCCACATTCACTTCAATAGACTTTTTTATGAAAACGTAAAAGTGGGTCATGTATGCAAACTAATTTATTAGATAAGTACCAAAATAGTTTCTTTCGCTGGATAAAATTTATTTGAAGAAATCAAAATCGCTGTCAAATAAGTATTAGTAAAATCGTATAGATAGAAGACCTTAATTGACATAAAACGCGTGACATTACGATATTGATTTGTTTATCTTTCAAATGAGAGATAGAATTGAAATTAAACATGATAATTACCTATTATAGGTACCTACACTTAGCGCAGACAAACTTTCACATTTATAACACTATAACTTCTAAAAGTTTGAAGTATTCCGTACGTATTTTATAAAGGCCTTTAAGTATCTAGCATTTTCAAACTGAAGTTGCAACGTACAAGATGGTACTTACCCTATTTATTATTATATAAATGACTGACTGGAGTTTATTATCGCCGATCGAATCGATTAACGATTTTCGCTAGCTCGCACCTCAATGTACTATTAAATATTCTGTGCCCCAATCCAAAGGTATGAATAAACTTTATTCAAAGGGAAATATCAGTATTTCTGGTTTAAAAACGCCAAGTTTCATGAGGGGTTTATCTGGGTCGTTAGCGCCAGCTTAGTTGAGCCAATCGGCGTGGAATATAAACGCCGTATTGCGGCTCAAATCAAGTTTTTGCTGAATTTCTATGAATAAAAGGCTGAACAGTCAGTTTGAAATGCAAAAATGCTGAGTAAGTAAAAAATTGCTTATATTTTTTTATGACTTAGGTATTTATTTTTCATAAAAAATATGTAGGAAATAATTAAGAGACAGGAAACGTTGTGCTATTATTGTTATATTCTATTTACAGACTTTTGAGTAATATTATTCACGTTAAAGTCCGTTCTTTTTTTGTGTTTTTTTTTCATGTCGCGCAATTTTGATGTAAATTTTCATTGTCTTCCAATAAGTTACTAATGACTGTAATATCTCCATGCCGGAAAACCCGCTTGAAACTTGAATTTGAATAGGATTTCAAAACAATTGAGTTTCTCCAAACTTATTTAAATACTTAAAGCAATCGGTACCCATTTATTTCAGTAGCAAACTTAATTGTAACAAATTTAACTGCAAATGGTTGATACCGGTAACATCACAAATCAGTATTTTATTGCCATTGGCCTCAATTCACGCCGTCCAGTTACTAATTCTAATTCTTAGTAGCGCTGTCACTTTCTTAACTTTGACATAAGAACAGGATAGCAAACAAATACGTGAGTTTGACATTTCTTATCTGACATAAGACTGCTTAAATTAAGTAAAATTAGTGAGCACGCTTTATGGTCATTCCTTATTTAAAGCGCCATACGTCAAATTAAGAATGTCAAAGTCACGTGTTTGTTTGCTATCCTGTTCTTATGTCAAATTTAAGAAAGTGACAGCGCTACTAAGAATTAGAATTAGTAATAGTGCGTCCTGAATTAGCACCATTGTCATGGTTGAAGTAAACGGTCTAACGGTAGGTAAGCTGTCTCGCAATTGTCCTTACATTTTATTACTTACACTAAGCTTGAGCTTGATAGAACTACAGTGCTGTCCAGTCCACTAATTGTGATTTATGTGTATCTGTGAAATTTGCAATGCAGTAAAGTAAAGCATGCATCTCTAGTAGAATCTGTAGCAGATGTCAATGGGTAGGAATCACCGCTTTTCTAGAGTTGGACGGTGTGCTAGTTAACATAAAAAAGCGCAAACGTTAGCGGGACGCGAGTTACAGTGGACTGACCAACGTAGAAGTATTTAAGGGAGCCTTTGTCTTGCTATTATGACGTCTTGACACAAGATGTTTGAATAAGTTATACTGCGTTTGTATGACACTATACTGCTTGCCGTGTCAAACTTTTGTAATCAATTGGTGATCGATAAATTGTAATGCGGGTGAAGTTGGCTGACACTTTGGGGCTCGTATTTATGAAGCGATCTCAAGATTGAGAGCAATATTAAGTACGGATTTGACAGGCCGTTTTGTATTGAAATGACATCTAATTTTCTGAAACGAAATCAAACTAGCTGTCAGTCTCAAGAGCTGATTATAAATACGGGCCTATTTATGAAGCGATCTCAAGATTGAGAGCAATATTAAGTACGGATTTGACAGGCCGTTTTGTATTGAAATGATATTTCTGAAACGAACTCAAACTAGCTGTCAGTCTCAAAAGCTGATTATAAATACGGGCCTGGGTCCCCCGTATCCACAGTATACGGGTTAACGTTTTAGTAACACCCTCGTCATATGCCTTCATATTTTAGTTGAAAATTGCCTTAAATTTTAACTTATCACTAGCTTTTGTCTGAAACTGTGGTCGTCTGATTGTGGCAAAATTTGGTTTTAAATGATTAATTGTTTTTGTTCTATGAAAATACAAAAAGATTTTTTGTGGTTACCAAATTAAAGTTTCAAAACTCATTTTTTAGATTGTAGGCCATCAAAGTTTTTAATACAACTGAAATGATTTAGTTTGAAACTTAAGTGAGTTTTCGCCGCAGCCATAAAGAATGTTGGGTCATAAACTGCAAACTTAAGGGACTAACGTGAACACAGTTAATAACGGTCTTAGGAGTTGGAATTTCTTGCAAATTCAACTTTTCTAAGAATTAAAGATGCGAAACATAAATATGAAGCTTATAAAACTTTTAAATTTTTACATAGAGTCACATTTTTATCCCTAATGACTAACAAAGGAAAGCATCAAACGTCTATAAAAAGCTTAAAAAGGGTCATAAAGCCCTTCTGAATCTGAAACTTGCTGTACGATCATTCTAGATAAAGCTTTTTCTATACAGTAGTGGGGTTTTGAGTCGACTAACGACCCGATAAACCCTGGGCTGACAAGGCTGTGACACCCAGTTAACCTCTAATAAGTAGGTAAGAGGTAAACTAGGTATTACCGCCAGAACGTCAAAAAGTGCTAATTAGTTGCGAACTTCGCTAATTGCTTTGTAATTATCACACAAAAGCCGTTTGAAGCACCCGCTGCTCCGTAGCCCTTATGATCTGCTTTTAATGGCATGTACCTATTACAGTGATTTTCATAGGTAGGTACCTCATATAATGAGACCATGCATTTGTGATTCAAAATATGCTAAATTAATAAGCTAAAATCAGTAAACCGAGTTGTTAGATGGCGAAAATCGCCTATTGTTTTAATTTTAAGTTTAATTGTATGTTTAATTCTTAAAACAATAAAGAATATAATAAAAAAATCTCTACACTTCTCAATTACAGGCGAGATACTAAATCCATTTTTTTTTAACATTTCTGTTATTGCGATACTAAAACGTTACGTTTGTATCTTTAATTGAAACGTCAAGACAAAATATTGCGGTCAGCATCTCTGCTGACCCACAGAATTTGGTCTGTTGCGAAAAAAAATACAGTTAGGTAGGTACTTCAACTGACTCTTCATAAATGGTCTTTATATCAAAGAAAATATTGTTATTAATTAAACTATTAATAATAAAATATTTTTAACTTATCAACTGTCAAGTTGTCAAGTCTCTTGAATCATTTTTAAAGCTGACGTGAATATTGTATAAAAATTATTTGCAAATTTTACATCAATCAAATACGGCAGACTTTACTGAATTTTACTGATTTTAAAATGGATGGTAAAAAGTACTAGCTGCACGTTATTCGGTTTCTTACAGGACTTAATAAATGCATTTCCGCAGAAATAGGATAATAATATTCTACTTATGTACATCATAAAAACTCATTAGTTAAGTACGATTCTAGTCAGCTAATAAATATAAGGATAGGTAATTATAAGGTTTTAATTTTAACTCTCATACTACTGAGATATAAAAGCCCATTCATTAAAAGCCTAGTTATGTAAGACAGTTCTAGGTTGCTGGCAACTTTCCAATTATTTTCAGGCCTCTGAAGGGAAATTTTATTGCAAGCTATAATTTTACTCATATTTTTGTATTTCATGGGAATAATAAAGTTGTTAATCAATGGACCATTTTATTCATAAAAGGCTGTTCCTCCAATAAATTTGGGAATAATAAAATTGGTTCTGGAGGATAAAATCACTCCAAGGCATACGTAGCGTATTCAATATATATTTTTTTATTTATTTAATTTGCGGCACTCTCTACTTGACGTCTATTATAATAATAATTAAGATACACAGACATAAATTAAAATTTAATTAAAATTATAAATGAAAAAACTCTTCGAAAAGAGTCTTTCAAACAATACCTGAATTCCTAATAAGTATTGAAAGTTTTCAATGAGCTTAAATCTTATGCGCCTGAATTTCTATTGAAAGAATGACTTTAAATCTTCGATTTGGACAACTATTCTGAAGATAAAATATTTCAAGACGTTTAGAAGCTCACATTGCACGTCTCTTGTTTAAGTTTCCCGTTTTATTTCAGTTTCTGCAGTCAGCTTCACTTTGTTGTATTTTAGTGAATACCTACTATGTTTTATCAGACTTTTGTTTCCAAATGATAATGTCGGCTAGCTTTTAAAGTACACCTACAGAAATTAAAAACACATCATAATTTATGATAAAAAATCTATATGGTCTTTTTTAAATTTCTTTCGGGGTTTAATTATATCTTAAAAATTCATTGTGCGAGTCAGAATTCCACTTTTAATTTTCTTCAAAACTACTGCGGCAAGAATAAATCATTGTGTCACGAAAAACGTTTAAAAAACTTATCTAATAAATATTCATGTTCGGTGGTCGAATTTCGGAACAAAATAGCGGGGCGTATGTAACAAACGTTCTTTATTTTATTTTCTGCCAACGAGTTTCAACTGGCGCGCTGTAAACCGCACTCGAAAATTCGCGTTGCAACTGTCTCTTGTTGCCTGGCGAATTGCACGTGTACAAAATAGGAGCAGCCTGTGGTACTGTACTGACTGACTTTACTGAGAGACTGACTTTTCAATGTAAAAAAAGACATACAAACATGGACTGATGTTAGGTAGTACCTCTAGCTAGAGGCAGTGAACTTATATGGATGTATTGGAAAACGTATTTTGTTACAATTTCGACAGTTAGTTTTGGATTAAAAGCTATGTACTTAGGCCAATGTTTTAGGCTTGTAATATTTATTCTCAAAATTGAGATAGTAGAGATTTGACAGGCTGATTTGTACTAAAACTAAAATAACATTTTTGATACGAACTCAAACTCGCTGTCAGTCTCGAAAGATGATTATTTATACGAGTTTTCATAAAAAAAGTAAACCACGTTAAATTTAATTGGAATTAACCTACCCGCATAATTTTTTTATATCACTTACTGGGTGGCTAAGTATCTCGGGGCAACGTAAGCTACTATAGTATATTTTGATGGATATTTCAGGCACACTATAATTCTACATTAATGACAATTTGACACACAATAAAATTGTGACCTTAAAATAAAACAGCAAATAGGTTTAGTTGCAGTTCGACAAACAAAATGGCGTTGTTCTATAAAATCCATTTACAGGTCGCTCCATTCAGCTGTCTAGGAACTGAAGTCAGCTAGTGGATTAAGACGTGCCCAGAATAGAGTGAAACAGAACAGTGCTTTCCTTATTGGTTGAATCTACAGAGAGTTCACTTGAAGTAAGCCACGTCTTTGCAGCTTGAGGTTAGAGTGTCCAGTTTGAATTATAGTAACTAACAGAAATATACGTCCAGCCAATCACAAATTGAATTTTTCACTCCCCAAAACGCCCGCTCAAGTACACGTGAAGTAAACGTAGTAGGATTGGCTTCCGCGCGACACAATTCGGAGCGAAGCAATGAGTAAAGAAGGCAGATTTGTACGTTCACCGAGACGATTGACAACCCGACCGCTTTAGGCCGGCCATTTGGGCGGCCTTAGGCGGAAACCGGTTCCGTACCTAAAGTTCGGAGGGAAATAGGCCTGATATAAGTAGCTAAGCTAAACTTTATCCTTTTCGGCGTAGGCAGCGCATAAAAGTCCAGTTAAACGGCATTTTCTCCACCTCTGACTGGGTAATTTCAGATGGATATCTAAACTGGTAATATTTTCTTCTAGCTCTATCTATTACCCAAGCTTCAATCCTACAACCCCGATGATGAGACAGAATGGTTGTTTCATAGATGTTTTTCGCCATGCTTACTGCTCCCTTACGATTCCTTTTGAACTCTTTACCAACGTCAGGCTAATAGCTCCGGGGTGTCTCTTTTACTGCGAGCATTTCAAAGAAATCCTGTATTGCTGGTTTCATTGCTGATGCTGTTTTGAGCTGATAATGAGAAAGCAGGTTTTAAAAGTAGTAAGTATTTAAAAAAACTTTACATCTAAGACAGATGTTTGTATTTTATGACTTACTGTATGCAAAGAAATCTCCATTTATTGTTGCTTGTCAAAGGCTTACCTGAAAAAATAAAAGAAAACGTTAAGATATTCGTGAAAATTATAAAAAAAAGTAAAAAAATATGTTTCTGTTATTCTAAATATTGATTTTAGTGGATTAACTTATTCAAACTTTTATGCAATTAGGTTATTTTAATAATAATAATCATAATGATCTCAAAACCGTCTTTTATAATATAATAAACAAATGAACAATGTCTGAGAATTAAGTACTTATCGTACTCGCAAGTTACTATAATCATATAATAGTGTTCCAACACTTTAATGCAGAAGTTCCAAAAGCGAGAGACAAAAACAGAATTTAGTATGTAGCAAGAAGTATCTGCATTTGAAAACGTGTTTCTGCATAATTTTAAACCAGAGTCCTATAACACTCTTATAGTGTGGCATTTTGCCAAAACTGCGGAGTAAAATGGTAGCTATAATCAGACTCAGATGCTTCTTTAAAGCACCTAATATTGTTTAATCCACAAAAAAAGGTTGTGCATCAGGTTGTTAAAGGTTGAGCCATTACTTGCTGTAAAAGATCTCAAATCTATATATCTACAATGTAATAAGAAGGTAAAACACATAGAATATAAATAGAAGAAGGCGCTGAGAGCTATTCTTCCAATCTGTGGTGAAACATTATATAGGTACTATATATATTATATAGCACATATAGTACCTATCTTTAGGTAATAATATCCCTGACCCGCCCATTCGAGTCACATATTTTTTATTTTAGGTAAATAAAAATATGAAATTATATATAATATAATTATATATAATATAATTACTTCCATGCTGGTCTGGGAGTGATAGAAAAACATAGAATGTGCCAGCTGCATCTCCTCCCGGGCATGCTGTAAAAATCAGCTAAGGGATTTGAGGGTTTCAGTATTGTAATTTAGGCGATGGGCTGACAACCTGTCACTATAGCAATATACAGATCTATCTTGAATTACCCTCAAAACTTGTCAGACGTGGTGGAACGACCTTTTTTAGGTCGTTTACGCTCTGCCTACCCCATTAGGGATATAGGCGTGATTATATGTATGTATGTATGTATGTAAAAATATGAAAAATTATATTATTTAAACAATAAGCAAACTTTAGTTACATTAACAAACTGGCCATAGATAGTTTTAATCAACACAATGTGGTTTTCATGACAGTCGACGTGGGAGGCTTTTTCCAACGTGTGGATAGAAAATCTTTCAAAAATGATGATCTGAGTGTGGATAATTAATGATTTTTAATAGGTAATTATTAATGATTTTTATTTTTATTCTGTTTCTTAGCAATAATTAAAATATCCTACTACTATGTAGACCTGAAAATTTTGATGATTTTAGTTGGGACAGGTAAGAATTCAACATTCAATTTTTATACTGTTTCATAGCAAAAACAAATTATTATAAGCCCTAGGGATGTTAAACGTGGCTATAATGTTTAACGATCTCGTAAAAAGCTGAGTAAATGACGTCCTGTGACGGAGATAGCTCGGTATTTAATCGACTGTGTGACACTCTTACAAAATCACTTTATGGTGATCTGTCTAAGTAATAAAAAGAATTGTGCATGTCAAGAATTATCTTATTCAATGTTGAAATTCAGCTTGTTTTAATAGTTTCAACTTTGTATGTAATAATGGATGGCAGATAGGTTTAAAGGTCATTTCATAGAAGCGACAGGATAAACCGCGCGGCAAAGCGCGATGCCGCAAGAAAAGTTCTGTCAAGGAAAATGTTTCTTTGCATAGTAAATAAAGACCTATATTGTATCACGCTTTTGAAAAATTTGCATTGCTTCTCGATGTTTTTTTTTTTACTTGGAATGGGTTAGCTCTTAACTCTAGACACAAAGGTCAGCGATGACCACGACAGAGTCGACGATGGAGCGAGCTAACCCAGAAGACGCCTGTTAAGAAAACCCCAAAATGTGATGTGAACAGGCCCTAAAAATTTTGACTGTATGACGTTGAATTGTTTTTTTTTTAATTTCATTTGGCAACAACGAAGAAAAAAGGGTTTGTTTGGCAGCCCACAACTGTACCACAGGGAATAAAATAAAGCAGGTACAGTCTCAAACTACTTTATTATTTTAATAAATTGTTCCATTCTAAATTCAACTGAATATAAATCCAGCTCATATAAAACCTTAGTCGAGAAATAGTAATACAAAGGCTGCGAAGTCGTAAATACCACTGGTTTATAGGCGATCGTAACTGTAAAACGTCTAGAGACGTAGGTTAAATGACTGGATTTAGAACATAGAGTTCTAGGGAAGTTAAAGCTTACTCGACTTTTCTCGTCTGTGTTTCAGTTTAGAATACGTCATATACTTTATTTTCTGGCGAAGTTATGATTATGAATGACACATTTTAAGCAAAGGCTGTTAAGCAACCCAGGAATTACTGTGAATTGAGTGTACCCGCTTTTATAAACTTTGTCTTTGTCTCATTTTCCTCAGTGGTCCTTAAGAATCCGGGGATAATATGGAAGCGCAAAGTCAACAAAGCAAAGGCATGACTTTGCTCGTCTCCGAACAACTCAGCTCGCTACAACTTACTCCTAGTACCTACTTACCTTTTGGAACAGAGTGTGCACTCCTAAGTAAAAACTCGATTTTGTGCTACATTATGCATCATTGTCTCTGTACAGGTTTGAATATGTCTGTAAGTAGTTTTCTGCGAACTAAATCGCAGATCGTGGGTGGTGTCCTTTGTCGCAGATTTGAGCGGTGAGATACGAATTCAGCGCGGGGGTGGGACTGCGGCTTCTTTAGGGATAGATGATATCCTCTATTCCCAGAAGTTCAATGATTGAATATGTTATTCTTTGCTTTTTGTTCGACAAATATTCATGAAAGTAGATAGATAAATACTTAAATATAAGCTTATTCATCGAATATTTTTCGTAATTTTATTAAACCGTCAACATGGCTGACACTTGATTGATTAATGACTCAATGCTTGTGGATCTCTCGGATCTCTCAATCTATTCATGCTCATAAATCTATCGGACCACGAATTCACTCTGTTTTGTTTACCTAGCTGGTTGGTTGGTTTTCATCAAAGAATAAAGTAAAGAATCTCTTATAAATTTGCGATATTATGTGTTTATGTATATATATTATGTGTATATGTATTATGTGTTTGTTTTTTTCATGTTGTTAGAAATGGCGTACATTACTATATTACCTACCCTATTTTTTTCTTGAAAATAATTCCAAAGAATGTAAAACTCTAAATTTAAAGCAAAATATTATAAATCATTTACACGTTATAGATAGGTACTATATAGGGTCCCTACATACTTTATAACTTGGAAACCATCCAAACAGATTATTTTCGACATTAATCATGTTCGATAGCATCCACCTGATGTAGCGTTTTCGACGCTGCTTGCAATAATGTTGAAACTTGCGTTATTAATCGCAAAATTCACGTATATCTTTCACATATTCTAGGCCCGTATTAATAATCAGCTCTTGAGACTGACAGCAAGTTTGAGTTCGTATCAAAAATGTTACTTCAGTTCAAAACGGCCTGTTAGATCCATACTAAATATTATACTCACGAGCCATGCAATCATGTTGAAATTTGAATCTGAAAATTTACGTACATTATGTATATTACGTCTATATAGGTACTTCACATTTTCTAGGCTCTCGTTCCGCACAATTGATTACAAAACCTCTATACCTACCAGTCACTAGCCTAAAACGCGCAAAACTGCAAAGTTGAAACAATACGTTTCAATCAGGAAACGGATCGCAATAGCAATTTTGCTGGCAATCGCCATTGCGGAAAAGTTTCCACAGGCGTTTCGACCTGTTAGCTCAGCACTTACAAACACTTGTGAGCGCGATTATACTTTATCGCCTGAACTTTGCGATCGGACACTTTCTGTTTGACAAAGGCTTTAACTGGAATTGATATTGTTTGCAAGAAAATTGAATTGAACCGTGATTGGACCGCTGCGGGAAACCGATTGTTTTAAATCTTTCCTTTATGTAATCTATAGGCACTTAGTAGGTAGTTTTATTAATAGAGGAAAGACTTCGTTTCTAACGGCGAAATTGGGCGAATCTTATAGGCTTAAAATGCGTGAAGTATACAGAAAATGAGAAATGATCTACTCATCGAGCTCTACACAAAATCGCGAAGCTCTAAGACTTATTAGTACCCCATTCAAACATACGAATAATTTTATATTTTAGGAAATACAATTACAAATCAAACCAGCAAAGTCCTAGCTAAAGCAACAACATATATAAACCTCTAATTTCCAACCCACTACCTTCAGGCCACGGCCAAGGTCGCTGAAACGAGAATTATTTATAGCCTGCAATAAATTGTAGTAGCCTTGTTCATCTTAGTAATTAGAACTAGAGCACAGATTTAATAGTACACTAGACTAGAGGCAAAGCAGTGACAATCGTAAAATGATCAAAATTAAAATTGAATTTTTCATAACTTGAAATAAAATTTAAATTACTGTGGTAAACAGTAAAGTTGCTAGTTTTCACCAAAAAGTCATGTCTGAAACCCATTTAAAAATGTTGACCGCTCGACCAGACATTCTACGCCAGAAACTAGACCAAGAAATACAGTACAAATTTCAAGACTTGGCTGGTTTGCTATTATGAGCAAATAGGTGGTACAACGTACTCGGTTACAATTTTTCTTTCCTCCTCGCCTCAAAACATTTCGATAGTCGGGGAACTTTTGTACAAACCACCACCATTACTGTGGGAATACCTTGTACTATAAATGTGAGTTCTATTGCAAAGTCAGAAGGGTGATCTTAAGGTGTTCCTATGGACGTTTGTTTGACTGTACGATCCCATATCGTTGGCTACGATATTGCCAATAACATCAAGCAATAGTCAACACGTATATTGAGCTTTTTACTGTCTTGTGTTTCCCGATATTGAGACGGTTATATTTTGCAAGTGTTTGCAAATTATGTGTTGAATATTAGGTACCTATATAAAATAAAAAAGATTTGTCTGCCGTGCGAGTGCTCTTTTGTAACCAAACAGTACCGATTTTATCTCATTTAAATAGTCTCAAAAATGCCACATTGTCAAACAATCTTGCTTTACATTGACGGGTAGAAAACCAAAAACTGTGTAATCCTTTTTAAAGGACAATAGAGTTTCAGTCTGTCTCATAGTCCAAAATTAACATGACATGAGATTAACGCAGGCAGAAAATTAAATTTTCCAGGCAGCTTCCCCTAACCCTTTCACTGCTCCTAACGGACGCAGTTTTTATCTTTACAAATTTAGCATCAAATCAAATATGTCTTACCTACCTTTATACACCTACCTATATCTGCAGTTGTGGCGGTTGTGAAAAAATGCTTAGTGTTTTCTCAATTGCAAAACGAAAATTATTTCGTAGTAATAGGTAGATCTCGATAGAAGAAGAAGTGATGAAAAAACTTTAGTCAAACATTGTTTAAATGATTTTATTTTACTTAGTTAAAAATCCGTTTAAAATTGCCTGGACTGGAAGCAGTATATCACCATCTTGCTTTTTATGTAACAGATGAGAATAGACACTACCATGTTATACAAACAATATTTTATAACTCAAGGCGCGACAAAATTCAATTATGTAAATTCTTGTTTGTAATTTATTTTGTACCTGTAAGCTGTAACAGGCTTATCAGACTGAAATGCGTCGTAACATATTGGGTTGTTTAATAAGTTTTTAAGCTCTCTTGGGAATATATGTCTTCTGTTTTTAATGAAAATGAAAGTACAAAAATATCTTTCTATACGCATGTCGCTCACAGGATTATCTCACTTAGCTCATTTACTCTTCAAACTTGAATACACATGCGTAGCGAGAATACGATGCGTGGAAAATTCTACATTATAGAAATGAATAGGAACAAGCAAGGGGTATACAATTTCTTCGCATACAATTTCTCTGTAGTAAAGAGTGATGATGGATAGGATGGAACAAGTATCATAGACATTTTATTTCAATGTCTAGGATACTATTTATACTAAGAAGAGGTCTGAGCGCCCGCCGAGCTCATAAGTTAATCTGTGCTCTAGGTAATATTATATGTGGTTAGAAAAATATCTATTAATTAAACAGAATCTTAATATCAACGTGAATACTCTACACAAAACTATAATTTATTATGCGGTAAAGTTTACCATTTATGGTTTCATGTCGAAAAACACCGCGAGTTTGCTGCGTTATGTTTCCATGTTTTAGCAATATTATGTTACCCTAGAATACATTTTAAATGTTGCAGTGAAGCGAAAATTAATAATTATCTTGTTTACTCTGGCTGTAGTCTAGACAAATGTGACTGAAAATGAGTTGACTAAGTATAGGGTGAACTCACAGATAGGTCCATAACTCATATAATTTCTACACAACGACGAAACACAGCAAGCCGGTTACTGAACTCTGCTGGGAGAAATGGTTGCAAACCACGACGCCTTTTGCGAATCTTAAGATTCCCACTGTCAAACCACGCTATCCACAAAAGTTCAGTGAGTCAGTCTATCTCCATTCACGTCTTCAAACTTCACAGATAAAAGACAGTAAGTCAAGTATACGGAATCGTATATGGAATTCACATGACACTGATACGTACTTTCATTGTAGTAGAAGAAAAAGAAGAGATTTTCTTTATTTCTGATAGAGGGCTTAGCAGATCATGATCTGTCAGTGTCAAAAATTAAATATTTTTCGCACAAGCATAGAGATTTTAGTATGAAGCCTGTCTCAAATTTTGACAGATCATATACAACTAAAGCCATCTGTCGGAGCTTTTGGAATCATTTATTGTCACATTGAAAAGACCATATTTCGTACACCAAAAAGTTTTGCATAGAACAACGTCAAAAGTTAAGTTTATTTATCTTAAACGTTGTGTGACCAAGTTTCAAGCCTACGCCTGTGTATAATTGAGTTAGTTTAGGAAAGTTTGCGTGTTCTCGAGGCGAAAATGGAATTAACAAACATATTTCATATTAAGCCGGATAATAGAAATGGGAACATAAAGTTGGTAAATGGGTTTTGGTTGGTGAAGAAAGTTTTATTTATCCGATAAGGTAATACAGCTACGCATATGATGTGTGTAGGCATATAAAGAACAAATTACTTGCATACAATGTTATTATCAGTTTTAATTAGGAGCTGAACTACCTCGATCAATACTCTGAGCTTGTAGATCAAGATTTTTAATTAGGGTTTGTTTACCACGGGGGATATACCATATTCTGAGAATGTGTTATTATTCTCAGAATTTGTTACTTGCCTGTTTCACTGGTTTCACCTTCTATGAAATGGTAGAGCTTCTGGGTGATTTATAATTTCTAACATGAAGGTTCATCGGGTTGCCAATGTTAGTCAATGTGACATACAGACAAATATTTTCTTGACATTTTTTTTTGTTTATTATCATGTTTGTTATTTTTCTCATTGTCAAAGAGGCTACACTAAAGGGCAATCCTCTAGACTAGAAGTCGTTTAAGAAATTTTGCTAATGCGCGGACTGTGCCATTTTTAGTAAAGTTAATTTTCCGGAAACTATAATTATCATAAATAAGATAAATGAATAAATTAGGCAACAGCTTACAACTTAATCGGTAAGAAGTATGAATAAAATGATCAAAAAGTAGGTATTTCGCTTTCATCCAACGTGACTTTTCCTTTTCCCGGATTATGGTGGATAAAGCTGCTCATGACAATAATTTCTTTATTTTTGATACAAAGCCGAAGCGATAGGGCGTTTTCGTGAGATGCGATTTAGGGAACAAAGAAACGTAATAAATAATATCAAGGACTTCTTACGCGTTTTTATCTTTTTTCTCATAAACTCGCAGTAAACAGATTTTTCTTTGAAGTAAACGAAAAAACATACCTGCATTAATGTTCAAAATTAATAATTAATTTCGAAGTTACGTTACTTTTTATTCCTATACTTATACCTAGGAGGGTGATGCTCGTATATAATGAAAGCATCTATTTCCGGATATACTGTTAAAAAAACGTAGAGGGAGCTCTCAATGAACGTGGGCCCCCCGTTGCAGTATAAGGAGAACTGTCAAATCTCAAGACGGCAGCGTTAGTTCTTTTTTCGCCACGTTAATTTAAAGCAACGTGTTTTTTTATTTCATTTAAATTCACTCTCCTCTTTGCCACTCCTTCAATATTTTGTCAGACATAGCGAAACGGTTTTTACTAGACAATTTGATACTCTGCCTGTGATGATTCAATGGCGTGATTAAAGCTATGCATATAGTTGTTATATGATTGTGTTTTAAACCTATGTAATAGGGTTTGTTGTAGGGTTGTATTTTTAAACCAAAACATGATTGTGATTGTAATGACAAAATCTAATGATCACGTGGCATGACAGTAACACGGCCTTCTGTTACGCAATTAGCCTGCACCCGCAGTGCAACCCACAATATTCCTGATATTAAATTCCACAGCCTGTGGTATGGTGGTGGCAGACATTTTATATCTACACTTTATGACGTAACAATAGGACCACAGTGTAGTTCAAACTGAAATAAAATATACAGTTTTTACAATCAGCACATACATACATACTATCACGCCTGTATCCCTAATGGGGTAGGCAGAGCGTCAACGATCCAAAAAAAGGTCGTTTCGTCACGTCTGACAAGTTTTGAGGGTTGTTTAAGATAGATCTGTAACTGTTATAGTGACAGGTTGTCAGCCCATTGCCTAAATTACAATTTACTAAAACCCTCGAATCCCTTAACTGGTTTTTACAGCATGCCCGGGAGGAGATGCAGCTGGCACATTCTATGTTTTTCTATTGTTCCCAGTCCAGCATGGAAATGATCAATCAGTGACTACACATATACCATTTATAGCATCTAACTTTTTCTGGGTGTAATAAATAACGCAAAAAAAAAAACGTTCACGCAATATAGTAGAGCAATTTATTCACACAATATTTGTAATATAAGAGTTTTAAAATAACAAGTAGGTATCCCTAAAGTTCGATGAGAATTGCGTAGGTAAATTAGAGATGATAAAGTCAGCGACGGATAGAATTCACCCAAAAGCCTAAAAGATACTAGAGAATAGAGATCCTTCACGCCGACCGAAAACCCTCAAGCTCTAAATCCATATAATATTTTTTTAAGAGAAATTTATTGATCTGAATATTTTATATACAAGAAAACTTGTGATAAGTAAGCCCAAAATTCCATCGCACCCAAACATGAGCTAATTTAATCTCTACAATCTCTTCGACCGTTTTAATTTTAACACAAAAGAATAAAACACAAACACCTTACAATTTTTTATTGTCAGGACACCATTGTCCAAAAGCCCGGATGGTGTAGTGGATAGGGCCGCGGCCTTCTGTGCAGGAGGTCGTGGTTCGAATCCCACCACGTACCGATGTGTTTTTTGGTTTTCGAATTTCATACGTACGTTTATTCGGCGCTTTAACGGTGAAGGAAAACATCGTGAGGAAACCTGCACACACCTACGAAGAAATTCAAAGGTTGTGTGTAACCTAATCTAGGATTGGGTCTGGTTTCCCTTCTGGGTTGCGGAGGTCAGATGGCAGTCGCTCTGTGTAAAAACCAGTATCCTCGTTCAATCCCCTAGATTAGGTAGCCGACTCCGAGAGATACGGGAAAAGGCTAGGAAGATGATGACTTTTACACGATTGGCCACATGTCGCCTAAGTAATTAGGGTAGCACCACAACAATCCACTTCGTTATTAAATTGCGCATCTGGTTCTACGCCGCCGTCCATTTGCAACACTTTATGGACGGATATTACGATACAATTCTGAAATTGTTTATTAAGGCCATTACATACATTGTAGGAAAAAAACAGTCGTCAAAACTGCCGAACAAATTCAATACCAATAACAACTACTTTTGGTCGAAAACAATTTTACTGAACTCTTTTGTGGTCTCGTAATGTTTTCCTGAGAGTTTTATTCTATTGTACCTAAGTATCAGGTAGATGATTAATCTGAAAAAGTGATAGATTTTTCAATTAGGCATTTGCAGGTTAGAATATTAGCATCTCGCTGTTCCATCTGCAGTTTATAATGAGTTTTCCAAAATAATGTCCACAATATTATTTTCGTTACAACGTTGCGTTATAGATACCAACGTTTTTTGTGGCCCATAAACAATATTTTCTTTGCAACTCTGCAGAAAGGTTCAAATTTCGGAACAGCTGATTATAACTTTGTTACAAACATGTTCTGCGGTTTCTTAATTTAATATTTTTTTAAGGTTGTAAAGAAAAGCAGTTTGTGGGCCGCAAAACAGGTTGGTATCGATAACTCAATGTTAAGTTTCACTCACCCCTGAAAAACCGACCGATTAATATCTATAGGCAAAGCGAGAGAACTTTCAACGTATTACCAATGTAAACTAAATTCCAGAGTAGGCCGCTGTGCAACGCCCGCTTATTAGCAAACAAACAGTAAGTAATTGAAAGCAAACAGCCTCTGAGGATGCAGCTGATCGCACAAACACCGCATAAGATGTTCTAAGCTAGGTCTAAGTCGATATTGATGAAAACTTCTATTTGTTTACACTCTAATATTTATTTACCTAAAGCGTAAACAACAACCAAAATAATGTCCCACTGACTGCATGCCGGTACATAGAAAGTGTACAACAAAATAAAAAAAAATTTCAATGCCTCATCAAAATCTGTCTATAAGGTCACAGCTCCTTGAGTCTTAAAGGTGAAAAGAGCTGCGATCGTGGCGCCATCAGTTTTAAATGAATTTCGTCTGAAATACAAACATTTTCATGAATACTATAAATTGATCTACATACCTATTTTATGCAAATTTTACCTTACCTAGGTTTTAGGGGTAAGGGGTCATGTTTTAATGCTTTCGAAATATCCCGAATCGGAATAGGTGTCTTTATATTATTTAAGCAAATATAAATCATCTTTTCCTCAAACATACGAAGTAACTCAATGTCGTTGTGCAAAATAATTTCCTTACCTCGAAAATTAAGCTTTGAGTCGGTGTTTCAATTGAGTTATCGCTCTCATCCGTCATAGCGACAGAAAAAGTAATAATATGTAGGTAGTCCAGCCCCGATGAACTCCAAAATAAATTATATAATCAGACAGTATTTTTATTAAAGAATATCCTAACCTAAGAACGAGTTTTGGCTACTTGGTTAATTTTAAAATTGTTCATCGGAAACTTATCGGTCCTCTTTATCGTAATCAAACACCTATCAAACATCACTAAAATCAATGTGTCTAACAAATATGTCTGCAAGTTATTGTCTCATTACCAAACGGAACATTATTTCAGATTACTCATAGGTAACTGAAATATTTTTTTGCATAAGGAAGGAACTTAATACCGTCCCGCGCACAATCATTTCCTTTTCTCGAAACCCAATTAAGCTTTGAATCGGGCGACATTTCGATTGAGTTATCGCCGCCGTCCGTCATACCGAGGGAAAAATAGCTCAATCCAGCCCCGATGAGATCCAAGATAAATAACTGGCGATTCTGCAAGCTATCTGCCTATTGGAACAGATCGCAATGGGACGATCAATAGGAAATGCTGCTTTTTACTAACCGATTTGAATAAAAATGTGCAGCCAATGGGCGCATTTCCACTAGACAGCACGTCAACGGCAACGGCGACGGCACGGTACCGTCGACGATATCGTAGGTAAGATAATGTATGAAAATCAATGAAATTTTATGATACGCTTTTCCACTTGACGGCACGGCACCGTCACGGCATGTCATCGATTCCCATAGATATTGTCACGTGATCGTCGCCGTGCCGTCGCCGTTGCCGTTGACGTGACGTCTAGTGGAAAAGCGCCCGTTCGGAATGTTTTCTTTTCTTTTGGTATTTGATACATATTTATTTATTACTTAACCATTTATTGTACACATAAACAAATACCTGTCAATACTTTAACATTATAACCGTAAGATGAAAAACAATGATGCAGTCTGGAAATCACGTAAGTATAAAAACTCAAATACGGTGTGTTCTGTTATGTTAATTGAAGAAAACTTTGTACGTAGGTATGTATTTAATTCTGACGCAACTTCAATCTCTTTTGTGCCATTTGAAATAGACAGATGCCTATTTATTCCACTGAGTCTCTGGGTCGTATTTATAATCAGCTCTCAAGAGTGACAGCGAATTTGAGTTTGAATCAGAAATGTCATTTCAGTACAAAACGACCTGTCAAATCCAAACTTAATATTGCTCTCAATCTTGAGATAGCTTTATAAATACGAGCCTAAATTATTCACTTGTCTTAACTCTAAATGCTGCCGTTTGCCACCCGCTGCTGAATAAGCAAAGGAAATCAAAAAGCTAAAAGCCTGCATACAAAATGAATTCTGTTATGTTAATTTAGCTGACAGCGTTTCGCGAAATGAACATCTTGATAACTGGACAGAATAGATTTGCTTTAATCCAGAAGAAAATCCTATTGTTTATTTAAAAAGCATTTGCTACATCTATAAAAAAAGGGGGCCAAAAATGTCATCAAAAGTGTATCGCTAATTTAATTTACCTTAAATTGGTTAAATGAATATTATTATTTTTTTTCATAATTAATACAATCAAAAAGTTTAATGTAAAACACAAAATACCCGTAGGAAACCGCTTGAACTTTTTTAATTTCAAAATTTATTTTGGCGATGGACAGGTCAAAACTTTTTTCATAATTAAAAGGTGAACACAATTTTGTGAAAAGCAATTAAAGTTAAAAATAACAATGATTACGTTTATAGCTTTGATGAAAGTTTAATGTTGTTGTTACAAAAGATTTATTTTGAAATTTCATGAAAAAAAATTGACCTAATAAGTACCTCTTTGACGCGCTTTAGTAGTTACAAACCGGTGCCGAAACAAAATGTGATTCAAAGAATATTCAAAAATGAACTGTACAATGATTAATGCTTTCATCTTTGTGCAATATCCCCATTTCAAACCCACGATCTCCGGATTGAAAATCAAATAAACAAATAGATTCGGAGCTCTCTGGTCTGTCGGAGCTGCGGACTGTAGGAGCTGTGTCTTTCGGAGCTCGGTTTTACACTCAACAGAAACAAAATTTGAAGCGTTTTACGCTCTGCCTACCCCGTAAGGGATAAAGGCGTGAATTTATGAATGCATGTTTGTTTGTATGTATGTACCTTTAAGGTGTTCTGGTGCTTTTATGACTACCTACAGAAACTGTAGCCGTAGCAATTGAGTAAATTGGTGTGTGGGAGATCGCGAAATTCAATTCCGTGAAATGGTCGCTTTTTCCTGCTAGTGTTTGTAATTCTATTAGCGCTATATAAAAGTGCTGTAAATCGAGACTGTCGCGTAAAAAATATGCTATTTTATGTTATTGCTTGCTTGTTTTTTAGTTTACCTAAATGAAGTAATGAATGAATGAACACTATTTATTTTCACTGCCTTGTCTGCTTGAGATAGTATTGTTGGATGTTATATAGTATTGGACAGTTGAGAATAAGGTCGAATATTTTTACGGATAACCCGATATCAAAATAATTTTTCTCTTGTACGAAAAATCTGTATTCCATTTTAAAATAAAACGTGATAGGTGAAATAGTATTTTTAATATACGTGAAAAGATTAAAAACTAAGGAATAATATTTCTAGAAATAAATCAAAGAGGTCGGGTGTGGATTATGAATAGAAAATTCCGACTTTAAAAGTGTTGAAATGAAATTCTTTCAATGAAAATAAGCAAGAAATTTCCGGAAACTGGATGAAATTGCATACGGAAAGGTTTCTACCTTTTAATTTTTTCTATGAGGTTGGGATAGACTATATATTCTGTAGAAACCAGTGGAGAAGTGTACTAATGCAATTAATTCAATAGACTGTTAGCCTGCCACTTAGCGATTAATATACACAAAAATTACAACTGATTACAAAATAAGTATACATATACCTCATTTATATTATAACTTATTAACCACTCTACCTCGCATAAAAAATGTATAATATCATAAGTGAAATAATTCTTCATAATCAATTTCCAAAAGCTATAAAAAAGCTAATTATAAATACATCAACGTAAACTTAAACAATTTCATAATAAAAGTGATCTAATTGAACATTTATTTCTGAATCTTACAGAGAGTCACTTCAAATGATGTCAAGGTTTTCTATACTCTAATCAAATTCACTTAAATGGTTTCCCGTTCGGAATTACTCGAAACTGTGACGTTTAAATCAATTTATATCACGTGATTTGCCTTAATTAGATTCTTGATTTCAATCGAGTTCCGTTTAAGTAGATTCGGAGACTGTGTTAAAAGAGAGGGGTGGAATTTGCTGTTAATTTAAGTATTTTTCGAAAACAGCAACTTACTGGCAAATAAAATGTTACAAATGTAGGTATTGTGGAATAAAATATTTATCACGTGAAGGAAATAGACATAGGTAAAATCTTGCACAAATACAATTGTAATATCTACAGTAATATCAGTCAGTGTGGATACAAACCACTCAATGCGTTTTCCAGTTGAATCTAACTCTGGATAAACTTTACTTGTTTGTATGGTTTAATATTGTCACCTGGTACATTGCTATATTTGTAGTTAGTGTTTTAAGTGGAAACGCAATGCAGAAATGTTTAGGTTCATGACGCAAGTTGCTAGCACACGAGTGGCGATAGATCCAGGATGCGACATGACATCAAATTGAAAGGGCCAAGGGCAAAAAAAGGGCAATCAATGATATCGAGTTACATACGTTACAGCAGCTATGTCGCATTTTATAATCCACGCCGCAATGCATGACGCAAGTTGAAAGCGCACGATTGGCGATATGGCCATCGATCCACAAACGACACTCGATGCGACATGACATCAATTGAAAGGAAGCCATCAGTGATATCGAGTTCCATACGCTTCTGGTGTTACAGCAGCTATGTCGCAATTTATAAGCCATGCCGCATTGCATGACGCATGTTCCAAGCGCACGAGTGGCGATATGGTTATCTGTCCACACGACCCTCGAAGCGACATGACATCAATTGAAAGGGAGCAATGGAATCATATAGAGTTCCATACGCTTCTGGTGTTATAGCAGTTATGTCGCAATGTATAGCCACGCCGCAATGCATGACGCAAGTTGCAAGTGCACGAGTGGCGATATGGCCAGCGTACCACAAGCGAAACTCGATGCGACATGACATCAATTGAAAGGGAGCAATCAAAGATATCAAGTTCCATACTCTTCTCCAGTTACTAGTAGTTTTTCTCTCACAATGAACAGGATTAAATTTCCGTTTAGAGGTCAGATTAGTTTTAAACTGAAATATAGATTATTGTCGTTTTCGCTCCGTAAAACAAACCTTTTCCCGCTATGACAATCGTGAACCAACAAAACTTGAAAAGTCGAAACTTGTCCCTTCGGCAGTAGCTTAACTATTATATCTGTACCCTTAGTAATAAAATGTGCCAAAGCTAGTTCCCGCCCATGCTACGACTTCTACGAACTCGTAGCCGTTCGGCTACGTCGTAGGCAATGTCTACCTACACAATAATTTCAACAGTGTTAATGATAGATTGAGATACAAAGTTTTTTAAACTAAGTATATTTATTTATATATCGATACTGAACCATAACACAGCTAGGTTTTGTTATATAAAGTTCCTTAAACTAACAGTTTGTTGTAACACTGGATCGAATGTAGCAATTTTGCTTTGAACCAAGCAAACCATTTTAATCCTTTGCTCATGATTAAAAAACTTTGCAGACGGTTGCTAAAGACGGTTGTTAAGTTACTAGAGAATTTGGGTAGTCCAGTTATTTGAACAAATTGTTTTAAGCAATTTAAAAGAAGGTCAAATAGAAAAGGATCCTTTTACTTAGATTAAGAAGATGATCGAATATAAAACGATATTGAAATATTAAATCATTAAACTCGATAAAAAAAATGTCTGTTATATTTGTAAAATTATATACAACCCACAAATATACAATTATTTCTGCCTTCATTTCATCATAGGTACACAAAAACTAGTTACTACCCAAAAATATTCCTTGTATTGCACACAACTGGAAAATCCGGAGGGACACTTTTATATGACTTTCTAAGGAACCGTTAGGAACTTCTAGAAAGTTACTTGCTTACAAACTTTTGCCAAACTAATAGGTACACGTAGAAGTTGGAAAATTGACATCAGAGCTATGCACCAATATTACACTAAAGTTTCTGCTCTGAGGCTGTTAAAATTAGTCCAGGGGTAATATACTATAAGTATACCGGATGTAAATAAGAGACAGCTCTCTGTAAACTGAAAGAAAAATGACTTCACTCAAAAATGACCACCTCGATCAGCTAAATGGTAAGGGAAAGGCATTTTTTTTTCTTACTTCCCAAATAAGGGAGCCTCATGTTCAGCAGTGGAGTTTTAGTAAGAACACATTTTTCATTGGTAAAAACCACAGGAAACATAATACTCGGTATAGTCCAAGCCACAAAGGAGTGTATTTCCGACGCACACCGATTTCATTTCCTAAACGTCCATCAGACGTTACGGACTGGTTTCCTCCTTCATATTGCTAGAAACTACTACATGGAGGTGTTTTCATTTTTTATTGAGATTTAAACAGTTATTGCACTGAATTATACAGCATGCTATTCTGGCCAAGCATATACATAAAATTCACGCCTTTACCTCTTACGGGTTAGACAGAGCGTAAAACGCTAAGGCGTTTTCGCTACGTTTGACAAATATTTTTAGATTGAAATGTGTATCGCTATAGTGAAAGAATGCCAGCCTATCGCCTAAATAAGAAACCCTTTGCTGATTTCTACTGCCCTGGAGGAGAATCATCTGGCACATTCTACATTTTTCTATCGCTTCCAGTCCAGCATGAAAGTTACCTGAATTGATTAAGGGTTTAGTAAATCAATTTGTTTTGACTAAATTACTCAAAAAATATAAAAAAGAAAACCAAAAATTCTATTTTGAAACTGTCAAATCCAGTTACCAAAATCCAACTGTAAAAAAAATCATACAAATTTTATTAGAAATTTATTAAACGGAGCTTGAATTGCCAGTTTTGTCCTCTATTCAGGCAGAATTACATATTTTTATAAAATGTTGAAGCGTGAGGCAAAAACTGTAAGGGGCATAAAAATAATTTCAAATCCGTTGAACTGGTCTGATACAAAATATGCCTACGTAATAATAACAATTATTATTATAATTATAGCTAGCCTATAAGATTTTGATTAAAAATGTGATTAAAAAACTGATAAATTTTAAACGATCTCACATAATAATTTACGTAGAAAAAAAATAAAAGCGTTATATTTTTCCATTGTAATAATTTTACAATCTAAAGTGATTGAATGTTATAAAAAAAATACAAACCACGCTTCGTAAAAAAAGCTAGTTTTATTTTCTCTTAACAAGCATTAGGAACACTGGCCGTATTCCGCTCCGTCGTAAAAAAGCTATTTTAAAAAAGGAAGATAGTCTTTTCCAACCATTGCCAGTATCTAAGTTACATACTCGTACAGAGCAGAACAGCTACTATAAAATAAATTGGTACTTTTCCGTATAATCAGGCTACAGTCTGGGGAGGCACGCGTTTTGATTATTTTACCAACATTTTAGATGAGTTTCATTAAAACAAAAACGTGTACCTAACATTGTTCTGGGTCAGCCAGCGAGAGCACTGTCGGGCACCCAATTTAATTTAAATGACACATTTTTTTTAAAAAAATAATACCTTATTTGTTTTATGAGCTTTTACATTACCTACGACGTAAATGAAAAGGTTAAAACGTTGGTTTTAATGCTTCTTCTTCTTGTCGAATTGAATTATTTTCGACCAGTACTCCTGATGCTACTGATTATAGACAAAAAAAAATATTCTGGAATCAAATTAAACCAATAAACGCAGCCTCTGTCCAACAGTAGATTTTTGTACCATTAGATTGTTATTTTGAACGGGATTATTACCACGATTATTTTTATTGTTACCTCGATATTTCGGAGTTGTTTCAAACTCCATGGTCACGAGTAGACTCTGCTCGTCTACAATAAAGATAATCGTGGTAATGGTTCCGTTCCAAATAACAATCTAATTGTAGTGAACAACCGCGAAAGTCTCAAAACTTATATAGTAGATTTCATTCTTGTGGTTAATTAGTAGGTAGTGGCTGTGCGGAATTGTGGATAGTATAGAAAAAAAATATTAATTATAAACCTAATTTATAAATAATTTTTACTCAAAATAAAATATTCCTATAATTTTATCGTGACTAAACTAACTTATGTACAAACTTATGTTATTTACTAACTTATATACAAAAAAATAGAACTCTATTTATTATGACTATTTACTTACCTTTAATGTTTAAATTCACCTCACTTTATAATGATCCTCTTTGAAAACTTCATAATATTATAATAACTTACTAACACTCATTTAAATTTAAAGTTCCAGTCACTAACACTAAAACATTTACAATACAACACTGACACACAAAAATCCAAAACCTATTCTAAAGTTTAAATTCAAAGTCCAGTTCCAGTTCTAAATTTAAAACTCGCCCCGTAAATCTAAAACAAACTCTATTCACAACTTTTATTTTTCCAGTCCAGTTCCAAATTTGAATTTCCCGCCTGAATATAACTGGTGTTCCAAATTCGAACCGCGCGGCTCGCGAGAGTTCCGCGCTGCGTCCGCCGAGCGACTGAGGTTGTCATCTTGTCATAGGTACAGTACACAGATACACTGGTTGTACTGTACATGTACAGTGTACAGGTTGTTTGGGATGGAACCTTCCACAATGGTTTCTGAATATCACATTACATACTGATAGTTAGATTTACCATACTACGAGAATTCAGTACCTATTGTAGTTCTTGATCAATCGGGCGCATTCACAGTATTAAAACGAAGTATTTGTAATAATGATGTATTGGTTTCATATTCGTTTACCAAAATCACTATGGGCAAAGCTTTTTTAAGCTTAGGTATGGTATACGGGGTGTAAGGGACAGCTTCCCGCAAACCTGATAGCGGTTGCTCAGTCAACGAAACTAAACATCCTACGCCAGGTTTTTTTTTCAGGAAATGAAAAAAATATATGATTTTCCCATACAAAATGACCTTCTCGATGGAAAAGCCATTTTTTTTCTAAGCACGGATTATTTTAGATAGGTATTTCGTTAAACGTTTCGATTGAGTTGCATTAACCGTGGTTACGAGCTGACATAATAGCAATACAATAAAATCGCAAAACGTACAAAGTACGTATACCTATACAAGCGCGAAATTCTTAAACAATTGATAGGAACCTATGGAACAAACTGAGGCACGAATGCCCGGGAGGAGAACAGCTGGCACATTCTATGATTTTCTATCACTCGCAGTCCAGCATGGAAGCAATTATTATTTGAATAAGTATAACATACAGCTTATTTTCAGTCAGTATTTCTTTATATCCTAGCAAAAATAAATAACCATATAAAAATAGTCGCCCAAGTAAGTACTTCTCTAGAGAAATAAGCTTACACGTGGATACAATTTTCTTTTTCAATAAAATTCCGTTTAGAATTAATTTTTCTTGAAAGAAATATTATTGAGTAGTTTGATATTAAAGCGTATTTATCTTCTTCATAACAATATTATAGAGGAAAAAAGTCTTCATCAATAAATTATTTCAAGGCTATATAAAAGTCAAATAAAAGTACCAAAGAAATTCCTCCGAAATTCTTAAGAATTCGGGGACCCCGGTTAGGCTTTAACGATTTTAATTAGACGTTGTTAATACTGGCCAAGTTTTAATTAACGGCCGGGCCTTTTGTCTTAAGAAAAAAAACTTCTTAAAATTTCGCATCGAATATCAAAGATGGCTGACAGTTTGATGAAAATGTTATCAGAGGCACATAACTCTGACATTAAAGATAAATATTACTAGTAACGACTATTAAAAGTTAAATTAATGAGTTGTAACTATTTCATATTACATACGTACATATAAACAAGCCTTTATCCCTATTGGTAAATGACCTACACAAAGGTCGTTCCGCCACGTCTGACAAATTTTGAGGGTTATTCGTTATTCCAGATGGATCTGTATATTGCTATAGTGACAGGTTGTCAGCCCATCGCCTAAATTACAATACTAAAACCCTCATACCTATCCCTTAGCTGATTTTCACAGCATGCCCGTAGGAGATGCAGCTGGCACATTCTATGTTTTTCTATCACTCCCAATCCAGCATGTAACTATTTCACAATCATGTTAACCTATCCTAATAGTAAGTTTTGAAACTATAAGGTTGTTCATTAAAATTACTTAGATTATTATTTAAATAACGAGGTAACAATAAATAAAATCACGGTAATAATCCCGTTCAAAATAATAATCTAATTGTCCTAATAGTACATTTCAGGAGAGACATCACCAGATATCACCTACCAAATAGGATAAAAATAGGCCCGTATTTATAATCAGCTCTCAAGAGTGACAGCGAGTTTGAGTCCGTATCAGAAATGTCATTACAGTACAAAATGATTTATGTGTTTCCGGTAATTTTGAATTAAATACGTATCAGATTGATCGGGAATGGTCAGTCAACTATAAGTAATATTGTTCAATGTCCTATTAGCAACTGTATCAATATGATTAATTCGTTTCACTGGCTGCTTTGTTTAATAATTCGCTATGATCATATCGGTTGCTATTATCCACGACACATTATGTATAATGCATAAGTACTATGGATTGTATATGGATGAATGAATCTGTAAAAAAAAATCTATTCGCATCATGCACTGTGCTAAATTTCCCCATTTAGGAAGACTTATAATCAGGGCTCGGATAATCGGATGCAAAAAAAAATTTAAAGTCACTGTTGGAGATAATGAGAGTTGCTACAATAATTTCAGGGCCCCAGTTTATTTTTCTTTACAAAATCTAAATGGTCTAACAATCAAACGATATTTTTATATTTTTAATATTTTTTTAGTAAATAGAAAACACATTTTCTACTTGTATCTTTCAAAATAAAACAAATATCTAAAAATATGCAAACAGTTTCGACTTATATTGATGCAAAGAACATATTGGCATTACAAAAACAATTTTGAATTTTTTTTTTCAAAGAAGTTTTTGAAAAAGGTAGCAACTCTCATTAGCTCCAACACTTTTTATATTTTTTGCACCCGATTATCCAACCCTGCTTCTAATGAAGTAGTGGTTTTCTACTGCCCTTTAAGATAATACAGAATCTGCTCACTTTTTAATTCCATTAAAAAAGAATACAAATCATAATGGCTGCCCAATTTACATGAAACCGCCATCTAAGGATAAAAAGATGCTTAACTCAAGTTGAAAATTCGTTTACTTTACAACTTTAATGAAAGTTTCGCTAATATTTAATCTTCTTTCGAGAAAAGAGCATGAATAAATTTAAAAGTGGTAGAGACAAAATTTTAATTGCAGCATTTTAGCTGGCCACAAATTTTACAGAATAAATATCTCACATTTCGTATGCAGCGTATAATAACAATAGCGCCACAGAAATTTCCAAGTCCGTGCATATTTGTAATACTTGTATTTTCAGTGAAATGCTATTATCATAGATACATTAATATATATATGTTTTGAAAATAAATTAGCAGATCAAGTACTAATATAAAACTCGGTACGTCGTTTGCCAACGGTATGATATAAAAGGTATAGCTCTCGTGATAATAGTTCAGTTTAGGGCAGAAACACATTGCTGCCCTAAAACATTACCGTGCTGAGCCATTTTCTCACTTCAAAATGTACAAAATTTTCTGTTTCTCTTCCAGGCTCTATGTGTTTTCCCCTAGAAACAATGTATTTTGCTGCACAAGGTGAAATATTTATTAAGAATATATTACGTCCATTTTATGAAAGAAATTTTAATATACTGTCTAGTATTTCCAAAATATATTTGGAGGTGGTAAAACATTCTTCATTAGATTCAATAGATCTTGTCACACAAATGAATACAATTTCAAAATGTAAATACGGAGAGCATAAAATCATTAAGATGTCCGACGATGCAAAAGATAATTCCAAAGAAAGATCTCTTATTGAAAATCCCTGCTTTTCATTTCCTAGAGTTCTATCGGCATCGAACGTCACAAACTGAGGAATCAATTAAAACCTATTTCTTTTTAAAATAGATCTCGTCTTTCTCTATCGCGAACTTCCTTTGATAGAACTGTAATTAATTGGAAGTATTTTTATTTTGTCATTGTCATTAAATGTGTTTTTATTTTGTCTTTTTAAAAGACAAAAAGATGGGCTGACAACCTGACACTACAGCAATATACAGGTATATCTTAAACAACCCTCAAAACTTGTCAAACGTGGCGGGACGACCTTTGTTTGGGTCGTTGACGCTCTGCCTACCACATAAGGAATACAGGCGTGACAGTATGTATGTAAGTATGTATGATTTTAAGGGTATTTTCAAATACGCAACAGCCACAGTTTTATGTTTTAATCTCATTGCTTATTCATGTATTCTGTTCATTCATGTTTATTTATACAGTGGAATCCCCGAAACCCAAATCATACCCAAATGATTTTTAGGCTTCACTGTTATTTTGTGTAAGGACTAACGAGTACATAGCGGTTGGGGGAGTAGGTATCTTAATATTAATTTTTAATGAAATTATTTCAAACCAAAACTGCTATAAACCGATTCTTTTTGATTAAATAAGCCCGTCACCATTATTAAACTGAATAAAAAACAATAATTTGAAAATTACAAAATTCAAGTTTTTTTTATCTCGAATTGAATTCGCTAATTAGTATAGTAATACAATTTTGATAAGAACAGTAGAGAAAACAAATGCAGTATTTTAGTTTTTCCACTGGCCTGACTAAGGCTCGTATTTATAAAGCGATCTCAAGATTGAGATCAATATTAAGTACGGATTTGACAGCCCCTTTTGTACTGAAATTACATTTTTGATACTTACTCAAAGTAGCTGTCACTCTTGAGAGCTGATTATAAATACGGGCCTAAGAAACTAAACTAGAATACAACAAGAAAAAATTTAAATGAACGGTAAAGTGGCAAAGGAATTCAAACTGATAAACTTTCAATAGCCTCTTTGTAAGCTAAGCCTAACTCCAATATCTATTAAAAGTTGAAACCTTTGAGATCGATCTCCTTTTGTGAACTATAACGTCGTCATCATTAAAATCGTCAGGAAAATCACTCACAGAATAAAAAAGGGCCAGTGAAATTGCAACGCATTGTTCACTGGGTGATCATTTGTCAAGAATGCCTATTGTCTTGTCTGATGCTTATCTGTGATCCAAGGTCAATTTTTTTATTGAGGTATTTTATACGGATTAGCAGTCCCATAGGCTTAAAACATGATCATTGAACACAT